>ML809513.1:138689-150803 GCA_009831015.1 Picea engelmannii | reverse complement strand
AAGTTAAAACAAAGCTAAATCATATAGAGAGATCCCTCTCTGAAGCTGGAAGGGCTAGATCCCAGCTTTAAAAGCGGTTGGTTAAGGTTACCTTCGTAGATTTCTTCTTTTTCAACCTCTAGGAAATTTACCAAGTGCTAACACCTTCTAAACTCAACATTAAATTAGAATTGTTTATTCAAATATGTGGGTGTGAATCCCCGACATAATCCCCCAACACCAATTCCAAGATCCAAGTCCAATCCAAAAGGGTTTTCACCAAAACAAAAAATGTAGTGTGGGTTTCAACGAATATTATCACATTCTTGACACCAAGGTTGACGTGAGAATACTGCCCAAAACTATGAATCATCAAAAAATCCACCTCCACATATTCACCTTCCTCTTGTTGGGTCCATTGAACACAACCTTGGACCAACACCACACCTTCCTAAATAGGTTCGTACAACATGAGAAGCGGTCACTGATCTTGTCGATGATCTTTCAAATCAACATCATACTTTTTCACAGTTATAGTGAGCCTCCTCTATTAGTGGCTTAAGTTACAAAGACTCATGATCCAAAAAACATTTGCATAATATTTTGGCCATCTATATTGGGACACAACAATGAATGAAGAATATCATTCCTTAATAGTGACGATACTTGAGATCTTGTACCTTTTCCAAAAGGAAGAAAACTTTTCATATTTAAAGGGGTGTATAAAACTAAGTATGCATCAGTTGGAAGTGTTGAGAGACATTGGCTCAATTATTTGTCAAAGGATTTTCTCAAGTAGAAGTGATTGATTATGATGAAACCTTTTCCCTCGTAACCAAAATGAATTCCATTTGCCTTCTTCTAGCCATTACAACTTCATATAAATGGGAGATCCAAAAAATGGATGTTAAATCCACCTTCTTGCATGGGGATTTGTAAGAATAAATTTACACGGAACAACCTCTTAGCTATATTTAAAACAACTGGAGTCTTATTTGCCATCCTAAGAAATCTCTCTATGGGATTAAGGAAGCTCCTCAGGTTTAGTATGCTGAAATGGATAGCTTTATTCTTGACACTGAATTTTATATGTCATTATTACCATAATGTCTATACCAAGAAAGTAGGTGACCATCTCATAATACTTGTTATTTATGTTGATGACCTTCTATTCACTAGTAGTGACCCCAAACTTTTAACCCATGTGAAATCCAACCTTAGGAAGAAATGTGAAATTACAAACTTAGGACATTTGCATTATTTTCTTTGCCTCCAAGTCTTTCAAACCAAGGAATGAATTTCCCTTTCCTAGTCTAAGTATGTGTGTGACCTTCTTTGCTGCTTTCACATGGAATATTATAAACCATCCCAATCTCCCTTCTAATCTAGAGTCAAACTTACTTGTTTCCATGTGTACTACACCCAAAGCAGATGCCATCTTGTATCATCGATTAGATGATATCCTTTTGCATTTGACTCATACCTAAATTGATATTTGGTATTGACGCCTAGTTTATGAAAACACCCCATGAGAGCCATTGGAAAGAAGCAAATAATATACTTCAGTATATCCGAGGTACAATTCAATTTGGGATATATTATAGTTCATGTGGGGGATCCTTTGTTGGTTGGTATCGTTGATTCCGATTGGGATGATGACCTTGATGATTCAAATTCTATTGTAGGTTATGTTTTAAGTCTTGGTTCCAGACCTATCATTTGGGTTTGTAAAAAGCAACATGCCCTTGCTCTTTGTTCAACATAAGCAGAGTATTGAGTGGTAGACAATGCAAATCAAGAAGCCTTGTGGCTTTGATAGATCCTTTCAGAGTTTGGATTCCAACAACATCAACCAAACACACTATGGTGTGATAATCATAACTATGCCATTTATCTTTCCAAATATCCAATTCAACATCAGTGCAACAAACACATTGAGATACACATGAACTTCATTATAAATCTTCTTTCCAATGCATTGTTGAAGTGCACTATTTCCCTATAGATGATCATGTTGCAAACATTTTCACAAAGTCTCTTACAGAAGCTAAGTTTTCCAAACTTTGATCTATGTTAGGAGTTCATGAAGTTGTCATTAAGGGGGGATAGGCTCTAATGCCTCCTTCCTTCTCCTATTGTGTCACCTTTGTAAATCCTTCAATCCTATCCCAAGTTATTCTGATGGGGGGATGTTAGGATATTTAGACACTTAGGAGACAATTAATATAAACTTGGTCTAATGTGTCTTTCAATGAAGCATGTTTATTTAGTGTGCATTGTAATTACCTAATCCGACAGTCATGATTATGTTCTAGACATAAAATGATCCAATGGTTCATATTCTTCTTGATACTAACGATTATATTGATCCATGGATTGACACCCAATTGGTCCATGATCTCTATTTAAAAAGTATGGAGGATCATTTGCTAATGATTGATTGTGAGAAACTCATATGTAAATTATTTTCCTTTTGCATTGATATATTTCCTCAATTGGTCGCGTTGGCTAGGGATGTTGAATATTTATCTCTTTGAGGTGATTAACCACATAATACATTGGTGTACTGATCTTTGGTATGTTTGTGTGAACAATTTCCTTAAGGTGTTCAAACTATGTGGATATACCCTTTTTATCCACAAAAAATATTGATTTGTATTAGATGAACTAGGTCACTATTATGTAAAATTGGTAACCAAGTGCTACATACATTAAGGTCATCATCCTTGTTTATATAGTTGGTTTCTTTTTTGATCTCTATTATTTCTATGATGTGCTTCTTGGGATAGTATTCTATTCTTGATACAACTTTGACATCTACACAAGTATGATGTTTAGTCTTGTGACAATGTTCCACCAAAGAGGAAGAACGTGTATGAATATATTATATGTCGACATAATGTCCCTTCAGTGCTACTTAAAATGAATTCCCAATTTCACCAATATATGTCTTTCTACAAGAGTAAGAGATTCGATAAACAATCTCGTATTGATGAAGGTCAACGCGATCTTTGACTGAACTGAAAAATTCCTATTGGAATTTGGAGTAGAAATTGAAGTCTTAATATTTTGCTTCTTTAGGAATCTTGAAATTATCTCTAGAGTACCCTAAATGTAGGGGAAAGACACACTACACTCGAAAATAGAATTATTAGGATCACAAAATTTTAGAAAAGTTCATGATCAATGTTCAATGCCTTGTTGATGTACCACTCCTTATAGCCCATTTTAAAGAAAAGTTTCCTCAAATGCTCCTTCTACTGTTCAAAGTGGTCATCATTTAAAATCCTAGCTGCACAAGTTGCATGAGTGTTAATCACACTCAAGTTTTGTAAGGGGTGGTGATGAGAATCTACATGGAGGTATTGGTTGGTATGCGATTTCTTTCTAAAGAATTGGTGGGATAAATTGACCTTTCTTGTCATCATGACATCAAGGAAAGGTAAGGACTTATTTTCTTCTAGGTCCAAGGTGAATTACATGTGCCTTAATTGGTTATTAAGTTGTGCAATGAATCTTTCCAGGATATCTCTATAATGGGTCTAGTTGAAATTAGTGTCATCAAAAAATTCTATCCAAGATTAGAGTTTAAGAGAAAATTTATTTAGATCCTTATCATTAAAATGATCCATGAAGAGGTTAGAAACCACTAGGGATAGAGGGGAATGCATAGCAACCCAACAAGTTTTTTTCATATATGATACCTTGGAAACTGAAAGTGGTATACCCAAGGAAAATTTCCACTACTCTCGTTGTCTTGGGTTTTGCGAGGTTGCCGATATCCTCATCTACTTCATTTCTGGGAATCATAGTGTAGAGGGACACAACATTGAAGAAGAGGACATCATTTTCATCCATTCTAAGTTCCTTAATTTTATTCACAAATTCAATGAGTCTTTGATAAAATACTCAGTATTCCTGCCAATGGTTTCAACTTCATGGTGAAAATATTTTCTAAAGGATATGTAGATGACTCAATCATATTTAATATGGCCACATGAGAACCTTCTCTTTGTGAATATTGGGAAGCCCATAAATTCTAGAAACCAGGAGGAAACTATATATTAATGTTTTCTTTCATTTTATCATCAAATGAGGAGTCCGTCACAACACTTAGTAAGTATTTTATAACTTTTTTGAACGAGTTCCTTTTGATATTTCTACATAAACCTCTTGTTTCTAAATGCTCAAGCATTTTCTTATTATAGTCCATTGGATTTATAACTACTGTAGCACCTTTTTTTGTCCACTTTAATGTCAACATATTGTTATTGTTTTTTAACTCCTTGGAAGTTTCATACTCCTAGTGGAGGAGATCATTACTTGTAGTATTGAGGATGACATTGAGCATTTTCCACAAGAAATAGTGGGATAAATTAGGTATGATTGCTTAGTTATTCTAAGAAAGGCTAAACCTCTAAAGAGCATATAGGGAAAAGGGAGTATGAAACCCTAGAGAAGCTAAAAGGAAATAATGATGTAGTTGTTCTTAAAGTGGACAAAGGAGGCACTATGGTAGTTATAATCTAGTGGATTATGATAAGAAAGTGATTTAGCATTCATAAACAAGTGTTTTTGATAGAAACCTCAATAAGAACCTGTTGAGAAAATTTAGGAAAGACTTATCTAATATTGTGAAGGGATCCTTGTTTGATGAAAAAATGAAGAAAGTGATGATTCTTAGCTGCCCCCTAGTTCCTAGAAATTATGGGCTGCCCCATAAGACCCCGATAAATACTATTCATTCACCTATTAAAAAATATGTTGGCTAAGATGTAACACCCTTGTTTCCCCCAGTTTGTAAATATAACTATATGGGCCAAGAGACTATGGAAAACTCAATATGTGTGAATGTTTGATTTGATGGACCTTTGTATAAAAGGTAAGTGAATGTAAATTTTGTTATTTACTAGAAAATGGATAAGTGTTGCATGACTGCTAGAAGGGGGGGGTTTGTCAAGAGAGATAGTGGATGCTTTGAAAGAGATGGTGAGGGGAACCTGGAATGGTTGAGATAAACCCCACCAAACCAATACTTTGCTGAATTTAATTGCTCAGGATCAGAACAACCCTCTGACCCAGGAATGAATTACAGTCGGGCTGGTAGGTGGGAATACCTCCTCATGAGTTAATGAGGGGATGGGGCAGAGCGCCCATATGTAAGGCTTTCAGAATCGACCACAGACTGGGAATTCAGGCCACACACAATCTTGCAGAGATGAGAGACTAAGCTCTCGGGTTCGAGGAAGAATTGTGAAGAAGAGTGTGTTCTGATCGCAAGAAATAGAGACTGAGCCGGGAGAAGGAGATTAACCTTAGTCCCTATCTATGACTGAGCCGGGAGAAGGAGAGTAACCTTCGTCCCTATCTATAACTGAGTCGGGAGAAGGAGAGTAACCTTCATCCCTAAATTTCGTTGAGCCGGAAGAAAAGATTCAATCTCAAAGCATCGTGGTCTAGCTCGGGGGTGGCCAGTGGTAAATCCGTTAGGAGTGACTGAGCCTATGGTTGGGTGGAAATGGGCACCCCTTTCAGTAGTCACATCACGTCTTCTAGTTTTGATAAGTGTTTTCATACTTTGTGTATTGAACTGAAATAATGGATGAATGCATGGGCTTATATATGTATATATAAATGGTTTCTGTGTGAAATGGTAATGATATGTGTATTCTTTTATCTCCTTGTGAAATTATGCTTTTGACTGATAGTCTATATGCCCCAGCTTATCCCTTGAGGCATCTTGGGACATAATCCTGAAGGACGACTGAGATAGGAGATATCTTGTCAATATAACCTTGTCCCTTTGAAGAGGATATCTCTTTCAGACTCCTTGCTGTGCGACCGAGATTTCATACCTAAGTCCTTAACCATTTCATGATAAAGCTCAGGAAGGATAACGAGGTTCAAGCCTTGAAAGGGGAGATCTTTTTGTTTGGAAGATGAGCGGACGAGATCCGTTTGGGAGGAACCATATGACCAACACCTAGGAACCTTAGGCTAAGCCTAAGGGAGCTAAGTCCTCCTGGCTTCGGAGCTCCGGAAGTATTGGACTTCGGAGTATTGCTGACCTTACTAGCCTTAAGTTGGCTGAAGGTAACCGGGAGATTCAGTTACCGACAAGTTGACCGACAATGAAAGATTTCCCTAGTGGTTAGGTGAACCTATCTTACTGTCTAAACTGAGATCCAATTACCCATGGAGAAGTATCTTGAACCATCGATCAAGAATGTTCGGGAGTCCCCTCAGCCATTGGATCTACACTGAGATAGCTTCGATGAATTTCTACTCCGGGAGGATGGATATGTTATAGCATCAAACTCCCCGAACGCCGAAGTTACGAATTAAAGGAGAGCCGTATATTTGGGGAGATCGTTTGGAGCCCCGCCTACCATCTGATCATTTAGGAGGAGAGACCCGCTCATGGTACTTCGGGAAAATGGAGTGGCAGTGAAGCCAAAACCCCTGAAGGCTGGAGCCACGAAGTGACCAGGACTGTTGATATGGGGATCCTTTGGGTTCTCTCCTAGCCGTCGGATCTACGATGTAGTCATCCCGACGTTGACCGCTCCGGGAGGACATGGGCGTTGTAACGTCAAAAACCCCGAAGGAAAAAGTCGCGAAGTAATGTGGACCATGGATCTAAGGATCCTTCGGGATCCCTCTCAACCGTCGATATACAGGGTACACATGGCGCTAGATCCTTTAGTTCGGAGACTTGGTACTCTGGGTAAATTGAGGTGTGGTGTGTCAATAAGCTCCGAAGCCCGAAGTAACGAGAGTCGTTGATCTGAGGGTGCTTCGGGACTTATCATAACTATCAGGTCTAGGCTATGGTCAACCCGATGCTGACCAAATCTGGGAGAAAAGAGGAGTTTGCATCGCAAGACCCATGAACCCTGAAGTTACGAAGTAGCAGAGGCCATTGATCTAAGGGTTACGTGTACATACCTTGGCCGCGAGATTGAAGGGCATGGAATACGATCAATCCAGAGTGACATGGCACAGTGAAGTCATCCACGGTGACGTGGACCCAAGTTTGATGTGCCACATGTCACTTGGATTTGTGTGTATCACATACCCTATAGACCCATTGGAACGTGACATGTGTCATCCCCGATGAGGGCACGTGTCACCCCTGGCCCTTCTACGTGTCAGCCCCTGGTATGTGCCCACCTAGCCAAAGTGGTTGGTGAAGTGATTAAAACTCTGAGAGTCCGGGACTCCAGAGGATTTGGGGTGTAGTATTGTAGAGAGACTGAAAGGCCCGAAGGCCGAATCCACGTTGCACCCGATCTAGTACTCCAAAGGTCTAACACACTGGAAGGAAGCAAGTGTAAAATGTTGAATACTCCTAAAGTCATAGGGAGCCGAAGGAGATCTGAACCATCCATCAACCAGGACGCGTGTCAGTATATCATTAAATCCAGAGGAGAGTCACTCCAAAGGATTTGAAGCTTGGTTTTATGAAAACCCCTGAAGCTCGGAGTAACGAAGAGGATCTCAACCTCCCGTCATTTGGGGACGAGTGGCAAGCGATCTGTTACTTCGAAGGATAACCACTTCAGAGAAAAGTGGAAAAATAACTCCCGAAGGCCGGGAGGCCAGAGTTCACCTAAGTTGTCGATCTCAAAGGACAGGTGTCAAAAAATCTATCACTTCGGAGGAAGGCTCATTGTGAGAAGTCGAGAACTCCCGAAGGTCGAAGCGTCGAAGTTCATCGTAACCGTTGGTAGTGGAGGTTGCGTGTCAGGAGATCTGACACTCCAGAAGGATTGCACTTCAGAGGTTTATGTTTGTGAGTACTTTGGAATTCGCTGAAGCACAAAGTCCCAGAGTAATTGTGGCTCATTGATATTGAAATAAAACGGGGACCTTTGATCCCCATAACATACCTGAAATTCGTCGATTCGACAGTTCGAGAGATTTGTGGTGTCATAAGTTGAAAACGTCCGGAGCCCGGAGCTCTGAAGGATCGAAATAGGTGCATGTTGTCTTGGCGTCTGGTCATAGCCTGCAGTCATATGCGATTGTAGACAGAGGCAAGGGGCTAGGCCTGAAATTCAAATCTGAAGGCTGAATGCCGAATTCGACGCTAGCCTATGAGTTAGCTGAGGATCAAGCCTAGTCATTGGATTGGTTGGTGGATGGATCTCCGCCATAGATTTAGGAACGCTGGAAGCTTTGGGATATCAGAGAACTCGAGATGAAGCATATTGAATCAGATCCACATGGAAACCCTGTGGCCCCGACCAATGAACACCCGAGGAACTTGGGAGAGATATATCTGCCAGTTCTGAGCTTGGTTTTGAGCATGGAGACCATGGTTGGAAAGATCTAGAAGAACATAATGTGATAGAGACCCCGAATGGAGGATTTGATTGCTTAATAAGAACAAAACTTTGATGCCCCATTCCTTAAAAAATCTTATAAGGGGTTGGGTGTGTTACATAAGAAGTTGAAACCATTGGTACAAATATTGAGTCTTTTATGAAATACTCCTCTGAATTTGTGAATAAAAAAAATGACCTTAGAATAGAGGACAATGACGTCCTTCTCATCTTAGATGTAGTGTGTCACTCTGAACTTTTCTGAACGAGTTCCTTTTGATATTTCTACATAAACCTCTTGTTTCTAAATGCTCAAGCATTTTCTTATTATAGTCCATTGGATTTATAACTACTGTAGCACCTTTTTTTCCCACTTTAATGTCAACATATTGTTACTGTCTTTTAACTCCTTGGAAGTTTCATACTCCTAGTGGAGGAGATCATTACTTGTAGTATTGAGGATGACATTGAGCATTTTCCACAAGAAATAGTGGGATAAATTAGGTATGATTGCTTAGTTATTCTAAGAAAGGCTAAACCTCTAAAGAGCATATAGGGAAAAGGGAGTATGAAACCCTAGAGAAGCTAAAAGGAAATAATGATGTAGTTGTTCTTAAAGTGGATAAAGGAGGCACTATGGTAGTTATAATCTAGTGGATTATGATAAGAAAGTGCTTTAGCATTCATAAACAAGTGATTTTTATAGAAACCTCAATAAGAACCCGTTGAGAAATTTTATGAAAGACTTATCCAATATTGTGAAGGGATCCTTGTTTGATGACAAAATGAAGAAAGTGATGATTCTTAGCTGCCCCCTAGTTCCTAGAAATTATGGGCTTCCCCATAAGGCCCTGATAAATACTATTGGTTCACCTATTAAAAAATATGTTGGCTAAGAAGTTGAAACCATTGGTACAAATATTGAGTCTTTTATGAAAGACTCCTCTGAATTTGTGAATAAAACAAATGACCTTATAATAGAGGACAATGACGTCCTTCTCATCTTCGATGTAGTGTGTCTCTCTACATTTTTATTTCATTAGATGAATCCATTGAGGTTATAAACAAACTCACAAACCCAAAGGCAATGATATTAGTGGAAATTTACCTCAAAACTACATTTTTATTAGTTTCCAATGTATCATCTATGAACAAATGTATGGGGTTTCTATGGGTTCCCTCACTCCTTGGAGGTTGCTAACCTCTTCATGGAGAATTTTGAGGAGTAGGGACCAAATAAGTTTCTTCTTAAACCTAAATAGTGGATAATATATGTTGATGACACTAGCGTTAAATAGTGCCACGATAGAGACAATATGGAAATATTAATTTCACACATAAATAACACATTGCGGCAAATTCAATTCACCTTGGAATTGGAAGAAAACATTTCATTACCTTTTATTGATTTCATGGTTACAAGAAATGATGATGAGTTGTTAGCTCACCAATTGTTTATAAAGAAAACACATACCAACCTATACATCCATGTAGATTCTCATCACCACCCCTCATAGAAGTTGGATACGATTAACACTCTTGTGACTCATGTAGGTACGATTTTAGATCATGACTACTTTGAATAGGGAATGAGCATTTCATAAATTTTTTCTTGAACATGGGATATAAGGAGTGGCATATCAACAAGGCATTCAATAGATCTATACCAACTTGGTTTATGATTGTGATAATTTTTATTTGAGCATACTATGTCTTTACCCTATATTCAAGGGAACTATGGAGAGAATTTATAGAATACTAAAGAAGAAAAACATCAAGACTTTATTTTCCCCTCCAAATTCCATTAGGAATTTTCTTGGTTTGATCAAAGATCCCATTGATCCTTTTCAACACAAGGCTATTTATCATATTTATTAATGTTGTGGGAAGACATGTATTGGTGAAACTAGGCATTTGTTTATAATAGTATCTCTTCAAGCAACAATGTGCCAATATACACCATAATAATATTCAATCTTCCTCTTTGGTAAAGCATCATCACAAGGCCAAACATCATGTTTGTGTAGAAGATGTCAAAGTGTTAGCAATATTTGGCTACTATTTAGAGAGTCACATCAAAGTAGTTGAGATTGAGAAATAAATGATCTGTTTGACAAGGATGATGGTGATGGCCTTAAGTTAAGTATGTATTGGTTACTGATGTTATATAATAAAGACCTAGTTCAATCTAGAAATTGATATTTTTTTCCTTTGTAGTAAACCTAATATATAAAAGATAAAAGATAAACTCTTAACTTGAGAAATAAACCCTTAAATTGAAAAACACCACAATATATCCACACAAGAATAGACACAAGAAGGTATATAAGAACCCTTAAGGTAGGGTAACATCATCAAATACTCCTTAAGGAAGGAATCACTCCACAACCTATGCGTGTTGTAACTACGATATGCTTCACAAGACATCCCATTGCATTGCTTCTACTTCTTTGTATAGTTTCTATCTAGCTTTCTAGGAACTTTCATAGGAGATTCACCTTGTTGACCTATATCTTATCACATTCATTCATAAAGGGTGTTTTAAAATTTTGAACAAAAGAGTTTATAGGTATTGGGGGTATGAAAAGGGGTATTTGGTAAAAATAGAGGATATCTAGTAAAAATAGGGGTTATTTTTATGAGAAATATGTATTGGGAGGGGGGCTCAACAAAAGGATTTTGAGAGTTATTTATCAATATCTAGTGAAATTAGAGGTATTTTGAGAGCATAATAGAGGAGGAAAAGATTCTGTAGTAGCCATATAGTCCATAGTGTAAAAGGAAACTTCATAGTGAGTGCCTCTTTCTTTGTATTTTCATTTCGATAACTGAAGAAAAGAGAGAAAAGCATAGGCCTCACCTTCTAGCTGGGTTTTCTATGGTATTGGGTTTCCTAGGATATATCATGCATTCGTTATGTGTGGATGATGTGTTATTTTGATCATTTATTTCATTTTTCGTAATTAAGTTATTTCATAAATTCAAGAAAATTTAGTAATTAATTAATCTGGGATTTAAGGAAAATTAGTTTGCACAGTCTAAGATTTCATAATATTATAAGATATATTATGACAAACTGTTCTAGTGGAATATACATGACAATTTATAGATCATATTGGTATCAGAGATAGGTTTCTTTTGGATATACGTAGAAATAACAAAGTTACCAACTTAACGAGAACCATGACCTCAAAACAAGAACTCTAGCCCAAAAAATCCATTTTTTTGCAAAAAAAACATGAAAATCAACCCCCAAATTGAAAAGTGGTGCTACCGGTAGCACCATTTTTTCAAACAGGGTCAAAATTACAACATTTTTCAAGAATGTCCTTCAAAACTCATACAGTAGCTCAACAAAACCTTAAAATCAACACCTAAATAAAAGATGATGTTACATAAAACAAAATATTTTTTTCAAAACGTTAAAATTAGAGATATTTTGAGATATTTTGAAAATGTATTTTTAGTAGTTGGTACCATTAAAACCAAAACCTCAAAATCAACCATCAAATTGAAAATTACTACTACTGGTAGCACCCATTTAAAAATTGGGGTATTAAAATGACACCTTTTTTTAAAGTGGTAAAATAAATCATCATTACCGTAAACAAAATCATAAAATCAACCCTTAAATGCTTACATTTAAAATCTTAGTTTATCACCCCAAGCACAAGATAATACATTATAATGCCATGAAAATAATACATTTAAAAAAATATATTCAAAACCCAAATTTGAAAAAGAAAAACATTAAAAAAAAGGTGGAAAAAAAACTAAAAAAAAAGAAAAAAATTTAAAATTTCCACTA
>ML809513.1:111272-123224 GCA_009831015.1 Picea engelmannii | reverse complement strand
TCTTCAACCATGCACTCAATTTCACTCTTCTGGGCATAAGGGTATCTGTATGGTCTGATGTTAGGAGTAACACTCCCAAGAATTAGGTGAATATCATGATCATGATTTCGAGTGGGTGGAAGACCTTTAGGAATATCTTCAAATACTTTGGAATGCTTATCAATGATCCATTGGAGATCTAGAGGAATAGATGGCTTAGATGTTTGAACATCTAGTGAGCATAATTGTGCAATAACACCTTGATGCCCCTTTTTCAATAATTTTGTCATGCCATTAGAGATTATCACCTTACCGGGTTTCCCTGTGATACCTCTTAACTCAATTTCTTTTCCTTCCAATGAAAATTTCATGAAAAGTTCTTGAAAATTAAAAGCGACTCTTCCTAATGATTGTAACCATTGGATTCCTAGTACAACATCAGCACCACCCATGGGTATAACAATTATTGGACTATTCATTACATATTCCCCCATAGTAAGATTAATCTTATTACATTTTCCTGAGCAATTGATAGTTTCTCCATTTGCAATCATTACTTGAAACTCTGGTGCTGGATATACAAAGCAATTGAGATCTTTGGCTAATTTATAGTGAATGAAATTATGAGTACTACCAGAATCAATTAGGACTATTACCTTTTTCCTTTTGATATATCCCTCGATCTTGAGGGTTTGAGGAGTGCTAATTCCAGCCAATGCATTACACGATATCGTGGGAGTTAACTCTTTAGATGAAATTGCTTTTAGGTTTTCATCTTGAGATGGTTCTTGTTCTTTTTCTTGTTCTTCTTCCTCTTCACAATCTATGTAGAATAATTTCTTCTCACCACACTTATGTCCCTTACTGTACTTTCTTTCACAATTAAAGCATAAACCTTTTTCTTTTATTTCCTCCAATTGTTGAGGAGTCAACCTTGTAGGTTGAGGTGTTTTAGAAGAAGGAGCGTTATTCTCTCTATAGATGTTAGGATTGGTCCTTCTAGTAGCCATAACCATATTTTTACTTTCAACATTTCTTGCCACCCTAGATGCATTCTCCAATGATTTGGGTTCCCAAAAGCGAACCTCATGTTGAATGTTATCTCTTAAAGTTCCTATGAATACATCAATCAAGTGCTCATCTGAAATATCTGTTACCTTTATATTCAATCTTTGGAAGTTCTCAATGTGCTCTGTAATTGAACCCTTTTGCTTGAGATTTATCAATTGGATAAAGAAGGTATTGCTCCTTGTATCCTCATAGTGTGCTATCATTTCTTCCGTGAAAATTGTCCAAGTGACAAGTGATTTGCAAGAACAAAGCCATCGATACCATACAAATTGATTGGGTTCTAAATATAAAGAAGAAATTCGTACCTTTTGTGTATGTGGCACATTATGTAGATCAAAGAATTGCTCCATCTGAAGTGTCCATGTGATAGGGTCCTTGCCATCAAACATCCTCATATCGATATTAGGAACGTGATTGGTCTTCAACCCAAAGTTGGAGTTTCTCCATTCTTGATTCACCTTCCTTGTGTCATCATCATGAATTTCATGGGATACATTTTCACTTTCGGGTGTCCTCTCTATTACAAATTTTTTCAATCCTTCCATGATCTCCTCTTTTAAACCATCCATATTTGCCTCCAGCTTAGCTTCCATCTCTTGTAGTTCATCTTTTGTTAAGGTATTCTTTTGTAAATCATTTATGTCCCTACGCATTTCTTCACTTTCATCAAGAGTCCAATTAGGATTGTCTAGAGGCTTATTTGGTGTAGAATTTCCATTTTTTGGTGGCATGTTGGCCAAGTATCACTTTAAACCTTGATTTTGAGGTGGTTCTGCTAGACAATCTTCCTTTTATTCTATCTCCAAAATTTTGGCCCTTCTGAGTATGAAATTTTATTTTTTATAGGTCTTTGATATTTCTTCTCTACAATGCCAAAGGTCTAATCAAAATTGGATGTGCCAAGTGGAATTTATGGTAACTTCCCCACAACTTGCTGATTTTTTTCCTTTTCAGGAGATGTCACTTGTATAGCATTCCCCGCACAAAATAATTGATATAAAATTCTGAAACTCATACCATAACTACTACTATCTGTCCACTATCCAATGCAATTAGTATCACTCAATTTGGATACTCTAGGAATAAGTTATGATTTTTTTACCTGGAACACCTGCTTGAGACTAGTCAATAGTACTAGCCAGATACCCTATCTTCCACAGGGTGTATCTACAAATGTAAGATGACCCAGAATCTTAAATTGTTACCAAAGATATGTCACTAATTTTTGTGAATAGCCTCTAGAGTTCGGGGTCTGAAACGTTATAGAACAAATTTTATAGCGAAAATTCCGTAATGACTCAATTCAGGATGATTCTAGAACCCTATCTTAGAAAGGTTGTATCTCCGAAATTGTAAGTCCTCAGGAGCTGAAATTTCAACCCATCGTACCTTGATCTGTCTACCAAATATCCTCCAAGACATTCCTTCTGAATCATTGTAGAAAAAAAGTTATAGCTAAAATTCAAAGGTGTCTCAGATGTAGCAGCGAAACCCCAAGACCTTGAGCTCTGATACCATATGTTAGGAACCAAATATCAATATAGCATAGAAAAACCTCAGAATAAGTACTCAATTTCTTGAAAAAGAGAGAAATTCAGATAATAAGCCTCTTCGAGGGGGCAAACTCCTTATGCCCACATAAATGTTCAATTACAAGATGATTCCAAATGAAAATGTCTCCTTGGTATATATAGGAGACTAAAAGGTATAATTACAACTAATGGAATAAAGCCGACATAAATAAAATAACATTACTAATGTAATATGCCCCAATTAAGGGGTAATGAGCCACTATTTAGGTCTTAAAAATTAATTAGGAATAAGGTTTTAGTCATTTTCATTCGATGATGATTGCTAATCTTATCTTTCACTCACTTGTGATGGAAAATTATCTAATCTCGGCTATTACCTGGGATCGTTTATGCCTTATCAACGAATCTTAAATACTTCCATATCCATAGTAGTTTCCTCTTTCCTTTAGGATATTCAAAGATAACCATACAAATACTTCATATTATCATCATTAATGTTAAGAGGAAATAAACACAATGGTAATTGGAGTTGTTGGACTTTTGAATCAGGTTTATTTATCCTTTGAGTATGACTAAGGATTAGTGATGTCATATGTCATTGAGGAAATTAAATTCATTGGAAAAATGAAATTGAAGTTACTTTTAATAGATTTTGATGATGAACTAGGTCAGGAACAAAATGGTGTGTCTCAATAAAGATTTTGGAAAAATACCTAATGCTTAGTCCTCATGAAGAAGGTTATAAGATTTTGATAAATGAATAGAAAATGAATAGAAAATGAATACTTAAGTGACCACATTAGTGTAATGTTTCTAAATTAGTTTATGTTTAATCAAGATGTTAGAACATACGATTGTAAAAGAAGCAAATTGCACATTTTTTCCCTTTTTCCTAGGATTAATGCTAACATATGTTATTAGATTAATATTAGCTTTGGGATTGACCATTTAAGGTGGAACTTTATTTGAATTGCGAGCTTACTCATTTCAAGTTTCTTCTTGTATGATAGAAGGTTTACACAAGGACTAGTACAACCGGAAGCTGAAGACATTCCTCCTTACACACCTAGAGCGGAACTAAGAAGCTTAGGGAAGTGCCAATCTAAATATTCCTTCTTAAGATTACTTTAAAAGGAATTTTCTGCATAAATCTAACTGTTCATCAAATCATGATGGATTGTTGATTCAACACTAGTTTCACTTATCAGTGAAGATGCCAAGCCTAGGACCTATAACAACCTTAATGAAAAACACATGTTTCATAAAATAGAATTACTAACATGAATTTGCTTCTGTTACATATTTGATTGATTTCATTTCCTCCATAACAAGGCAATTGTTTCTTACCTCACCATGGAGGAATGCCACAATCATTTGGGTGTTGGGAATTAATGCTCGTATTTGATGACAGAGAGGCAGTGAATACCTTAACATAGGATACTAATTCATATTTGAAGATTGAAGGTCATACACTTGAAAAATATTATTGTACTAAAACCTCACCCATGATGTATATGCTTAGAGGTTGGTCTACATAAATAAATTGAAAATTAGTTCTGTTGAGCATTTCCATCAAATGATGCTAATAGGTAGAGGGATAAATTTAAATTATTTCATCACGTGAGTATAAAATATTGTGAGAAAATCAAATCAGAGATTTTGTTTTATCATTTTGCTGAATCATTCATCCCCTTGAATTTGCTTATTGAGATATTTTCCCTGAGAATCGGTTTTAATTTGGATTTGTTTCAAATGGTTAATCTACCTCGCCAAAATTTTTGTTCTGAGTTTCACTGAAAACACTTCTCTGCGGATGTTCATTATGATTTTTATGATATTGCTTGGTTTTCAAGCTAATCTTTCAAACACATGTTTCTTTTCATGATTGACATAATTGGTTGTTGTTTTTATTTCTTCAATCCACCCCATTCGGTTCCATTTGTACATAATTTTACCTTCTTCTTTTAACATTTTTCTCTTATCCCATCATATTTGAATGGTAAAATCGTTAGAATGTTTCAAGTTCATCATCAAAGAAGAAGTGAATACCTTGATGTAATCAGTTGGAAATATTTCACTTCCAAAACCTTGCTTCACCTAACCCTTATCTGTGGTAGTTAGTTTTTAAAGGATGTGAATTCTTGTCAAACCTTACTCACAAATCTATTGGATTTTACTTCTCATCATTTGTGAATTCTTAGAAATTCAGTTAAAAAAGGCCAAGATCAAGGAGAATTCCTTCTTATGATTTCTTCATTTTTGAATAAGCATTTCTCCTCAACCCTTTTTCATTTGATGAGTAAAATGGTGATATGAAGGAATATGAATTTTACAACGTATCAACAAGTCTCTCCTTCCTTGTGTAACATAGTTTATTATTGTTTTGGTTACATGAACATGGTTGCTTTAATTGAAGTCACTATATTAACATGATAATTTTACTATTTTAGGTTTGCAATAATACCATGTCTAAGTAGGAGATCATATACAATTAGTCACAGAGCACATAAATAACTCAAAGAGTAGGGCTTCGAGTTGTTGAAAAATATGGAAAATTCAAGTGTACATGTGGGAATCCCTTGATCTTGTTTCCCTTGACCAAGCTTCTCACTAATTCAGATCTAAATCCTTATTGACCCTAGGATTAAGAATCAAGATTTGTTTATCCCCAAACCATATGGATCTCCTTTAACACCATTGCATTATTTTTATGTTTCATTTCTATACCAAGGTATGGATTTTATTTTATTGGAATCCTGATTCATGACCTGAAACTTGACCTCTATGTGGAATATTGATCCACATTGGAACCCAAACTCATAGCAAGATCTACCCATCAGACCCTCCTTATTGGTATTTCCTTTATTAGAATCCCCATTCATGATGTCAAACTTGTATCACTTTAAGACATTTTCTGAAGCCCGAAGGCCACAAGCCAGTTGGGCTCCCCTCATCAGATTTGTCCCATCGAAGTGATAGTTAGATTCCACCTTTTTGATAAGCCTATTTGACCCATTCTTCCCGAAGGCCTATCAAATTATCCTTCATTGGATGAAACCATTTTGGCTATCTCCTCCACTCATGTTGATCCCCTTTTCCCAAATCAATGGCCAAGCCCATTCAATCAATAGTTAGTTTCATCCACTTACAACCGAGATAGTCACAAGATTTTAGGTTTACCTTTTTGGTCTATCTTATCAAATTTCGAAACCCCTTCAAACTCTTCCTATCTGGTTCTCACATTGTATCAAAATTTTCCTTGGAGGTTTTCCCGATCCGATGAGCCTATCATACTACTATTTATCAGATTCTCCTATTCAAAACCTTCCACATCAACAAGACAGTCTAGAATCAAACCTCTCTTTATCCTAAAAATTTTCCTCGTGATGTTGACATGTCACTCTGACATGTTCTCTCTGACATGGAATTTGGATTCCACAAACCCATTGAGATTATCCTTTTAGAGTAGCCCTATCAAATTCATCTCTTCCTGAAATCCATTCAGACTCGTTCTTCCTGAATTCCATTGGATTCCACCTTTCTAATAAGCCTATTAGAACCATTCTTCCTAAAATACTATCATGTTCCTACTTCCCGCGACGTCTTCAAAAACTCTCCTATCATAAATCATGGATTGGAATGTTCAAGAGATTTCTTCTGTGTGACACATTCTGATTAGACTATTGGACTACCTCTTTCCACCTATCATTTTCATGTTTATTTGGGATCACTAATTTTTTGTTTTTTGGCTCCATATGTGACACTTGCCAGATTCTAAAAGGTTATCGTGTGTGCCTTGGTCCATACCACCAATGGATTTGCAACTGAATTATATGGGGAAGGAGAAAAAACATAAACAACCTATGATCAAAATTCCAAATGCAAGTGGGACAAGTATTTGGACTCGTAGATCAATGGTCAAGATCCACCTCGATAACAGATCAATTGTAACTGAGTGCTACCATCAAAAACTTGTGTCCAAAATGCCGTATCGTCAAGACATGTGTGAAGTGGCCCAATGGGAAGATGGGATAACAACCATATATTTTCAAAGGAGAAGTTGAAATACCCAACAATGAATAGATATGGAAACACAAATTGAAAGGATTTTCCAAGTTTATTTCCATCCAAATGGCTATACCTCACTCAAGGAGGGATATCGTCGTACATCAAATCTGTGAATAAATCGAGACCCTGCTTCTATGCCTGAAAGGTCATTGAAGAAATTATTAGGTCATATTGAGTATGCTGACAAAGTGATAAGAAAAATATTCCACATGAAACAAATGAACATCATATACAAATGTACACTAGCTGAGCCATGAAGATCATGATATCCACTAACAACCTCCAAAGACTCACGTTAAAGATTCTATAGAAGTATCTCTTGGGGTAGACAAGGGACAATATGAAGACATAGATAATTTTATGTGAAGTGATTATACAACAAGCTATGGAAGTCAATCCATGTTCATGGATATTCCCCCCAGGAGGAACTAATATTCCTAAGCTTTCCCGATAATATGAGGAGCTTCACATGTTTTCACAAAGAGGAAGAAAATTTATTCTCTATAAGCTTGGTATCCACACATTAGTGTCTGACATTTCACAGTTCATCCTAAGTAATATCTACATCAACTGGCTGGAATTCGGCTGCAACAAAAAAAACCATGAATACATGTTGTAATCATGCATTCTTTGCATCTGCGATGGTGAAGTATGAGTGAGTCATTCTTCCATCCAACAAAATTATGTGGATCTGGATACCATGAGGGGCCTAGACTGAATCAAAGGAAGGATCCAGACTAAATTAGTGAAAATTGGAGGAAGAGGGATTGTATCTGTTGGCGGTATTTTTCAACAAGAGACTAGATCCACGAGTCTCCCTTGGTAAGGGCCCTTTTTATCTGTTTTCAAACTTTCTAATCATCCTATTTTGTGGAATAATAAAGGTGGAAAAAATGAAAATATTTCCCATAAACTAAATGAAGTGAGAATATTGGTTTCTTTTTCGAGGAAGTTTGAAGGAATATAAAGTGACACACAACCGAGGAGTTGCAAGTGGTGAAGAGGAAATTTTGGTTGTGATCAAAATTAATGAAATGACTGGAACATGAGAATAAAAATGGTATGCAAGGAAGATAGAACTCCTAAACAAATTTCCATGATTGTAATGTAATATTTATTAGTTAATCTATTTGAAATTGTAAAAAGGGGAGAAATAATTGAAACGATTAGGCGTAACTATAGCCTTGGTAGTTACAGATGCTAGACAAACTCTCTTATATCTTATAAAAGAGAGATCTATGTAATAGAGAGGGAATTTTTCCCATTGTAACATTGATGATACTACTATCTAATGGAATAAAGAGCAGAAGGAATTTGGAAACTATGAATGGTGTTTGGTTTCATATAGGACTATTCTGCATGTGTTATTGAATTTTACAGTTCCTTGAATGATTTCTCATATGAATTATTTTTGAAGAATTTGACATTTATGGTTAACAATGGATGTAGTGGTAATGTTATAGTTCTAGTCTGCAACTATTTGTGATTCAAACTGTAATTTTATTGTTTCAATATATTGCTGATTGACAAAGACTATTTCTGTAATCTACAATAGCATCCTATGTTGTATCCATCTTTTAGAGTTTCTCATGTGCATGGTAGGTTAGGAGTAATTAGATTAAGCAACTTGCATTTTATTTAAATTAGATTAGAATTAGTTTAGTTAGAATTATTTGGGGGATAGAGTGTTGTCTTTCCCCTTTGTTTTTCTAACTTTTAGGGGCAACCAGACCCACATAATGGTCGGAAATGCTATCCCAAATGAGAGTAGGTGTAATTGGGACCTACCATCAGGGATTCTCCCTTACCTGCTTGACAAGCCTTTTGGACCCATCAACACCCTAATCTTGAAAATCAAAAGTATCTTTCTGTCTTGACTAACGTAAAGAAGAGAATCAATATTGCTAAAATAAAAACTAATTCTCATGAGTTACATAGTGAAAGGCATTGAGAAATCCACAAAACACCATGGAAAGAAAGAAAAATCCTTGAAACTTTAAAAGGACATATCTTTCTAACTAGAATTTGGATTTTAGCATATTTATAGTCGTTGGAAAGCTCTTGAAGAGAAGATTCATAATTTTAGCTCAAAACTAGATTTAGGTGCAATGTTAAATGATGTAGTTCAGAGGAAAGAACTAATAAATTTTATACCCCACCTCCCTAATGACGGTTATGGGGGTCAGGTATGTTACATAATTGTTGGAACATGAAGTATTTTACTAAAATTGATTTGAAAAATGAATTTTACTAGACAAGAATCAAATAAGGAGATAAGTAGAAAGATAACATTAAAGATAAAGAATAGACTATACAAATGGTTTTGTTAATTCCTTAACATGACATAATCTATTGAATTGGGATCACTTTCACATTTTGGATAAAATGAGTAAAATTTTCAGCATATTTTAAAAATATTTCCAAACTCATCATGACTCTAACTCATTGTTAAATTGGAACATAGTTTGGATTGTAGTGGCAAATTTCCACCCCATGATAATTCAAATGAAACTTGTAACACATGAAGGAGAAGTGATTCATTCCATTTTGGTTTGTAACTAGAGTTTTGAAGATGAAGAGACATAATTCAACCAACTATTTAATTACTAATATGAAAAATTATCAAGAGGATTTTTCATTTCCATCCAAAAAAAAGCTTGGAATTTATTTTTTCATATAGAGAGTCGGTAATGAAAAAGTTAGAGTGCTCGCTATATTCAATTCAATTATATTTTAGGAATTCCCTTGGTGTTACCATGAATTCTTTTCCAATGTCCTTTTTCAAATTTGAGTTTCTAGCAGTATAAGCTGCTTTGAGGAATATTATGTATCTTTTACCATGCTTTCTTACAAACAATATTCCCATCAATTCTCATATCCTTTACTTTCCTAATAACAGGAGGCAGGCCATGGCCATATCTCTTTGACATGAAAAAGTTTGAAAGGAGTGAATTGAAGACAAATTACCTAATACCATTTTGTTCTATACTTTCTAGACCTCTTCCAGTATTTGCAAGGGCCTCATATCCACATGCTGAAGATAATTACAACATTCTTCCACTACCAAAAGACAAAATTATTTCTCTTTATCTTTATTAATTTCACATTCTACAACTTATTTTATACCCATAACACATAAAACCTTTTTATATGTCCTCAATAAGGGCATGCACTTTTTTCAATCTTCTTTATTAAGACCAAAATATCATTGGTTTAAAGGGTAATTTCCATAATAACATCCCATATCACCATTTCCCTTGATTACTCCTTGAAAATTTCCTTGATGCTTAGCATCTCACCTTTATCATCCAATAAATTATTTGTTGTCCATTTAACCAAAAAACAAATAGACTTATCCTTGAGTCGATACCTATCCTTGAGTCGATACCTTTTGAGATTTACACATATCTCTTCTAGGAAAACACCAAATTTCATTTCATCTAGTGTTTAACACATAACATAGTTATTCTCTTGGACATTACATGTGGTCCCTTACACAATGAAGGTGCTTGTTCATGTGAATTCATGTGTTACAAAAACCTTTGAACAAATTAATGTTATGATTGCTTGGGGAATATTTATGGGGTGATATTCACAATGAGATTCCAAATCTAATTCTGGCCAATACTCATCATAACCTTTTTCATGTTCTAGTGTATGCTAAAATCCTATATGTGGTAGAGGAGAATCAAGATATAACCACTTTCAAATTATGACCTTTATATCATTAGATTAGTGTCATTATTCTTTAAGAAGTATATAGTCTTCTATCACTCAAGAAATTAGTTAATACATGGTACTTAGGAGCTTGAAATTGACATACAAAACTATCGAAGATACATGATTCTATTCTTAATATTGTTTTGTATTATTGTTAGTATGTCAAGGATGTTAAGGATGTTAAAATTTTGGATAACACATATCACAAATTTTCAATGTATGTGAGAGATGAAGGCTAGGAAATACATTGTCTGAAGGAAAATATTATTCTTTTCATTTGGTCCGAGAAGGATATTAGTGAGGAGAGTGAAAAACTTACCTCCCAACCATTCAAGCTATTTCCCCTCAACCACATGGTAGGATGTTAATCCCTATACCTAACTCGTGGAAAAGGAATTACCCAAGGAATTTCTATAAAGTATAACTATTTCCAATCATGTGGTGTAGAGGCCCATCACATTAACTCACCACCATGATATCAAAAAAATGATCTTTGTAATTGATGGTTTTTAGTAGTTCAAAGCATAAAGGTGTATTGGTAGTTTTAGGAGGTAATTTAATGCCTTGACATAAGGTGGACTTGGATAATTCTACTTTAAGTAAGTGTTGTTTACCTATGAACTACAATTCTCTACTTTTGTTAGAATTTGGAAAATTAATTAGATTACAATTTAGAATGTTGAAATTGCAACTTTGATTTGGTAGAATTGTAATTTTAGGTTTACTTTAAAAAATATGCTCGAAGAATCATTTGAAATGACAAAAATATCATCATAAAGTAAGGCATTTGAGCTAATTCTTATCCCACACACATTATGTATAACTAAATAATTTGTATGAAATTAATATTAATATTATGGCCTTTGAAGAATATGTGACACTATAAACCCCCTATCCACTATTAGGCTAGTGGGATGTTTGGTTTTCTCCTTTTTTCTTTCTCAGGATGAGTATTTAGATCCATTGATGCTTATGTGAAGACTTATATTATCACAACATTGAGCATATAAACTCTTGCAATTCACTACAGAAAATATCCACAGGGTTGTCTATGATGATCAAGGGCTTAGACACCCCAATCATATGGTCAACATCCTTCTCGGCATCAGAACAACCATCTATGGCTCATTTAGACCCATTCCCGTTGGAGTATATAATAACCAGATTCGATCTCCTATATGATGACATTACTCCAATGGATTGTCCTCAGGGATCCAATGGTCCTTGGACCCGGGGTTACAATAACTACGACTACCTCTGTGCCTCTACCTGCACGAAGGTTATACCTGTTGGAAATACTAAAACAACTGAGAGGGGGGGTGAATCAGTTGTTTATAAGCTTAAACAATATTATGCCCTCTTAAAAATTATTAAGATTTCTTCATGTGTCATCAAGCAACATACAACATATGGAAAATAAGAGTAAAGATCATCAGTCACACATAAAATACACACAGAGACAGATTTTCACGAGGAAACCCATAAAGGGAGAAAACCTCTTCTTCTTCGAAATAATAGGCAGTCTTTTTCTGTTCTGTACATCATTTACAATTGAACACCAACTCAATGTGAGGCTGCTACC
>ML809513.1:81625-103952 GCA_009831015.1 Picea engelmannii | reverse complement strand
ATATATAAGGGTCTAATTAAATAATAACTAAATAGGTGGGACTCCTTGTGACTCCCATTTTCATTTCTTTTAATAATCATCAAACATGAAGTATAAAACCCCAAACATTTGATTCAAACATCCTCCTTGAAACTCCCGTTCTCATATTTATGATCAAATATTTTAATATCAACAAAATATAACATGACCATATCCAAAAATAGCATTATATCCATGCTGTCCAAAATAACTGTCTAAATATATGCTTGTTGTCCAAAACATTGTCAAAATAAAAAGACTGCCCTCAATATAAAATAACATTAATCACCATTAAAAACCGTATTTACAGTGAGAGGTATTTGGCCTCCTTTCACTGCTACCCTCTTTTGATATTTTAGTTGCAGCCTTAGGCTGATTGGAACCTTGAGGTTGGACTGCACTGATAACATGAGAAAAATCATCTTTGATATGAAGACGAGAGGAAATAGATTTAGAGGACTCTTTAGATGACTTGGAGGGAGTGTCCACTCCTTTTCCTTTATCTGGCTCTGGCTTGGGAACATCATCTTTTAGCCTCTTACTTGCATGAGAAGACTGTATGGGTGAGATAACATGATCAACTTGGGCATTTGGAATTTTTGGCAGTGGAGGAGGGGGTGTTACACATGAAATTTGCACACCT
Organism: Picea engelmannii; assembly: GCA_009831015.1. Lineage (NCBI taxonomy): Eukaryota > Viridiplantae > Streptophyta > Pinopsida > Pinales > Pinaceae > Picea > Picea engelmannii. The sequence goes on along the minus strand of ML809513.1, from coordinate 103,291 downwards.
AGGTACCTCGCCCTAAGTGTCATATAAGTGTCTCATACACCTTGACACCATGGAATTACCTATGTCACAATCCCTAGTCAATGTGGAGGAGGGATATATTACATGAAAGCCAAAATACCAAGTGCACATGAATTATTATTAATATTCATGAAAAATAAATTAATTAAGTGAGAGAATACACCTCACATTTGGTTTCCTATTTTTTAGGGAAGGTGGAGGATCTCATGGATGGTTGGAATATTTCCTCCTTAAAATCCTTGAGACTTATTTCCTCCCTAAAATACTTAAGAGATATTTTCTCCCTAAATATCTTTCAAATCCCTTTTTAGTGGATTTGACGAGTGATCCTCTCCATGGTGGTTAAGCCTCCAAATCCTATATAATTAGGGCTTTCCATGGAGAAAGGGGATGGTGGATATTTGAGGTATCAAACCTATGGTCTTGGGAGAAAGCTTTAGGATATCAAACCTCTGATTTTGGGAGCTTTGTGCAAGGGCTCGATGAGGAGGACTAGGGGAAGCTGTTGCAACTTCATCTACAGTCTGTAAGTATTTATTTAAGAGTTCTCATTAATATATTGCTTGGCCTATTTCCTTCTAACCTATGTCTCTTTACATATGTTTGTCTTATATATGGATTTGATTGAACTAATCTTATAGAGTAGCGTAGGAGTTCTTTGTATTTCTTTCCATTGCATTGTAGGTGTCAAACAATTCTAAGGAGCTCGGAGATCAAGATCAAGTTGGAGAAGTGAGGAAAAACATCAGAATAAGGTGCATCACACTTCATTCCTTATCATTCTCTTTTTGATTAGTTAGTTAGATTCAAAGGAATTTTAGTGTCCATTTGCACTTTTCTGTCTTGGTATAGGGGTCTAGGATCCAAGAGGATATTCACTTGTCCACAGGGGAATTTTCCTACAACAGGGGGTAATGGAAAATACATAGCAGGCCAACCATGGTGATGAGAAACAGGTTGATGGATAGTCTCTTTCCAACCATCATTGGAAAGTGGTTCTGGCTGCACAGAAACGTGAGGGGGAACACGGGTACCAAAAATGTTTTGATGTGGCTGGAAGGGAGGCCTTTTAGGTTTGGTCTGGAGAAGCCCATGGCCAACTAGGTTGAAGAACCCCGCTTGAAAAATATGATTTAGTTCCTGTGGATCAATGTCAAAATGTATGGAAAACTGTGGCCTTTTATGGCATCTTTGCCAATTTCCTCTGCCTCTATTAGCACCTCTACCATTACTGCCTCTGCTAAAGAAACTCATCCTGAAGTAGTATTCCAAACATGCTATAAAAATATCTTATTCATCAATACTCTATCTAAATAAAATTGAAAGGTTGGCCCTATTATTCACCATAGAAGCACATGCAATCTATCCATCAACATCTTAAAACTCAACAATTAATTGCTATTTGAATATGGAGTGGTAGGGATATTGGGAATATGAGGGGCTTATAATGAACGAAAAATGGTAGCATAGATGGGAAGAGACCCATGAATACTATTCAAGAAAATGCATAAGTAACAAAAACTGTATCCATATCCAACTTTCAAACACCAATCATCAACTAACCTTTTCTCTTTTGTTATTAATCCTTTCTCTTTTCAAAAAGAATTAAATTCATAATAATAGAATAGGGAATGTTTAAAATGTATTTGGGAAGGCGAGGGGCATATAATGAGTGAAAATAAGTATAATGAAAGGGGAATAAGACAATTACTATTCTATTATATGCAATAATATCTATTGAAAATCGTCACCACCATCAATTGCCAAACTTTTCTTTGTTAAGAATTCAATTCTACGGCACAATAGTTTTTAAAGAACCCAATATAAAACTACAGGAACATCCGGGACTGTCAAACTGTACAACTTTAATTTCTATTTCCTTTTCTTTCATTCGTAGATCTTTTATTTGAGATTGGTAACATAGTAACAAAATAATCAAGAATATACTACATCAAGTGCACATGGGAGACTGCAATCACAACATAAGCCATCAACCTTTCACTATACAACGTTGGTATCACAACCTTCAATACTTGCTTCGTAAACAAAATAGGTTCGAAACCCCATGTAAACCTGGTGTTATTTATTTTAAGATTATACAATTTTCAAAATCGACCAAACCCCCATGGATAATCAACAAACGAGCCAAGAATTAATGCAAATAACCAATATTCCCACTGCCGAGTTAATCACTTATAATATACATCAAGACTAGAGTTTGAATCTCTTAAGTTCCATACATTAATAAAAGAACTGAGGTATGGGCAAACGCAAAGGAGAAATATTCACAAGGGGGTTGTAAAAAAACATTTAACCATCTCTTATAACAACAAACTTTCCACAGACCTCTCATGGCGGCCGCAAGACAAATATATTCCCAAACAATTGAAAAGTAATTTGAAGGAGATACAAGTCTTTAAAAGACTGAGTAATGGCATTTAAATAACTATTCTTTTTATTCATAGAGAAAAAGAAAACCTTGAATTTTAATCACCAAACATGAGTGAAACCCCAAAAAACATTTCCATAATTATTTTCCAACAATCATAACACAGAAGAAACACTCATTCTGGGCATAACACAATCACATAACTCAACATAAAGGAATTTCAACAATTAACCAACTTGAAACATTTAAATGCCAACAGGGAGAACCTCCACTTAAATGCAATTTGCACAGTCAATACCCACATACATTCATTTAAACTTCGGAAGAAAACACAGTCTGTAAGTAAATATAAGAGCTAACATCATGATTTTATCCTAAGAAGAGCTATATTTCATGAATGGAGAGGTAAGAGCCTTCATACTTGTATGGAGAATGCCAAAAAACCAAAAAGAATGACTATTCTTTCCAAGGTCGAGAAAAACGGAGGCAATACCAGCCAAAGAAACGAACAAAAATGTGAACCAAGTGAGGGTGGTGATCTCGAGGTAGGGTTAGAGCGACATGCAGTAATTGCATGCCATTTCTCACATTAAATTTATCAACTATAGCCAAGTACGAGCACACCCAATACCTCCAGTGCATAGTCCACTATGTGTGCCACATAACATTTCAATTCAAAAATCGAATTTTCCACTTTCCATTAACCCATAAGTTTTATATGCATACTTAACACTTGGCACAAAACATGTAATGTCCCACATTCTTTGCTATGGAAGGATTCCACCTTATAAAACTTTAACAATTGTCCATGATAATAAAAAGAATATCATAAGTGCAATATGCCATAACTATATATGCCCCATGCTTGGAGTTTGAATCAACAAGTCAAAATATATGTGTAGCAACAATAAACCAAGATGCTCATTAAAACAACATTTTTCCCCTTTCCCCTTAAAATTAAATTAAATCGCAATACACCATCATTCATTTATTTCACAAGGAAGCAATTTCAAATTTCAAACTGTAGAATCATCTTTGCAGGGTAGTCACGACCGCAATCAAATAAAAACATCTTTCATCACTATTCACATAACGAGGTCCCACCTATTTAGTATATCATTAAATATATAAGTAGTAAGTCATTGCAACCCATTTGCATGCATGGATTCCATGTTGCACTTTTGGGAGTCAAAAAACTGGCGACTCCACAGAGAAATATCTTCCCAACAGATTTAGAACTCAGAATATTTGGTTTCACAGACCAATAGAAGCAGATGATCGAAAAATTTCTGAAAAAAAATAGTTATGCAACAGGGGGAAAAATATGGTTTAAGGGAAATAATGAGACAAGACTTTTGGAATAACTTATGGAAAGTGATACATATGAGGGGAGTTGGTCCTGTATGCATAAAATTCGAACAAGATGTAACAAACAGTACTTTTTAGAATTTCAAGGATAATTCTTCTGACATGCTCTTGAATCTCAAGATGGAGGGAAGAAAGGGATAGCATAAACAAGGAAGAAGACAACATCAACTATTCTACAACAATATTGAAAGAAAACCGCTATTTCAGTGATGTCTGAAAGGAGGACATCGTGACAGTTGTGTGAATCTTATTTTTCATTGATCAACAATATTTATAGAATGACATTGTTATGGAAACACTGATGCAGACTTTATTTCTGATTATTACGAGAAACAAACAACATAAATTAAAAACTCAACAAACCAAAGTAAAAAGAAAACAGTAAGAGAAAACACTATATACAATAGTCATTTTTATACAAGCATTAATGATCAAGCTGGTTCCACATAATGTTTCAAGTGGGAACCATTAGTACTGTAAGAGAATAATCGCTCTTCCAAATCCTTTAGAAGGTATGAATTCGTGCCCAAGATAAAAACGATTTTGAAAGGACCTAGCCATAATTTTTGTAATTTAGAATATCTCCCTCTTTCAGCATGGGCTAAGTCCCATAGTAGGACTTTGTCATCAATCTTGAACTCAACAAATTTTTCTCGTCTGTTAAAATACTTTTTCATAGTTTGATGTCTTCTCTGTATGTTCTCCAAGGCAAAATTTCTTTGTTCTTCCAGGGCTAATAGTGCATTTATCCTTTGGGGAAGATTGGAAGAATTTAATTCTTCGATCTGTAACATCATCCGTAAGGAAGAAATCTCTAGCTCAGTAGGAAGAATAACCTCTTGACCATATACGAGCTGAAAGGGAGTAAAACCTATACTTTATTTGGTGGTTGTGCGACCTGCCCAAAGAGTATAAGTGAGAAGTGTGTGCCACAGGCGAGGTTTGTCTTCTATGATTTTCTTTACGATCCTAACCAGATTATTATTAGTGGACTCTGCTTTCCCATTTCCCTGAGGGTAATGAGAAGATGAAGTAAAATGTTTGACACCTAGTTTAGCCATAAATTGGGTCAATTTTGTAGAAATGAAGGTTGGGCCATTGTTCGTAATGATCTCTAATGGGATGCCAAATTTGGAAAATATATTAGATTCTAGGAAAGAAATTACATGCTCATCCTGTGCATGACTAAGAGGGACAACCTCGATACACTTAGTAAATTAATTAGTGGATGTTAAAATAAAGATATTCCCTACGGAAGATGAAGGATTGATAGGACCAATAAAGTCTAGGCCCCATTTAGAAAAAGGGAAATCCAGAAGGACAATTTGTAAGAGCATGGAAGAAAGGTGTTTTTTCCCAATGAATTTTTGGCACTTATCACAAGATGTTGTGAATTTATAGGAATCGAGAAATATCGAAGGCCAATAGTAACCATTTCTTATGATTTTAAAGAATTAGCCTTAGCAGAAAAATGGCCACCGATGTGAATGACAGAAACTGGTGATCCATGAATTTCATGTAACAATTTATGTGTTTCTTCATCATTTAAACATCGAAGTAAAAAACCATCAACAGATCTCTTAAACAAAATGTCTCCTAAAATGATATACTTGGAAGCTTCCAGGAGGAGTCTCCTTCTATGGTGAGGATCTAGCTCATCTAGATACTTTTGATACTGCAAATAATACACCATATTTTTATACCAAGGATGTTTGGATATAGAAATATTTTGATTCTCAATATAAAACAGAGTTGAAAGAGGATTATCTTGATCGTCAAATTCTTCACTTGGTTCAGGATGATGAGCTAAGTGAAGAGCTAGGTCTTGTCCCTTGATTTTCTTTGAAGTCATGATCATCAAATCATGCTCCTGCATTTTGGCAATCCAATGTGCAACTTTTCCTGAAAGATAAGTTTTTGAAAGAAAAAACTTGACATCAAGTAAAGGGAATTTTACCTGCGTGTGTTTTCCCAAAATAAAATGGTGAAAATTTTCTATAGCCTTGACAAGAGAAAAATCATGTTTCTCAATACAAGAGTATTTGATTTCATCATCTGATAAACTATGGCTCATGTAAGCTATAGGTTTTTCATTTTTTTGGTCATCACTTTGTAAGAGGATAGCAAAAATTGCTTCCTTGGTTGAATTGGTATATATGATAAAGTATTTCTCAAAATCCAGTTTCACCAGAACTGGTGTGGAGATGATTTCTTTCTTAATCCTAAAGAAAGCATTCTCGACGTCATCTGTCCAAGAAAAAGAACGATCTTGCTTGAAAATATTATGGATTGGTTTAACCATGACAGCAAAATCCAGAACAAACCTATGGACAAAATTAATAATACTCATAAAAGCTTGAACTTCTTTCTTGGAGGTGGGGGCATGGAGGTTTAGAATTGCAGTAATCCTTTTGGGATCTATACTTATCCCTAAATCAGAAACAATATGACCGAGGAGTTTTCCCTTTGTGACATCAAAAATAGATTTGGAAGGATTTAAAGAAATTCCAAATTTTCTGTAGCACATGAAAACTTTTCTAAGATGACCAAAATGATCCAACTAGTTCTTAGAATAAACAATCAAATCATCAAGATAAACTTGAATAATATTACCAATTAGATCGTCAAAAGTTATCTGCATATCTCTTTGAAAAGTTGCACCTGCATTAGACAAGCCAAAATGCATGCGTTCATAAGAAAATGTGCCCCAACGTGTAGTAAATGTGGTTTTATACCTATCAGTCCTTTTTACCTTGATTTGATTATACCCAGAAAAAACATCAAGTAAGGACATCATTTGTGAATATGCAACCTGTTGTAAAATCATTTCCATATTAGGAAGCAGAAAATGGTCTTTGACACTCTCTCTATTCAACGCATGAAAATCGACACATAATCTGATATGGCTAGTAGTTTTCCGAACATGGACTATATTTGAAACCCACTAGGAATACTTAACTGGAAAGATTATATTAGCTTTCAATAATTTTTCCAATTCTTTTCAAATAGTAGCTTCGAGCACATGGTTAATAGGTATTTTTTTTTCCTAACTGGTTTTACCCCTTCCTTGATAGGAATGGCATATGTATGATAGCAGTATCAAAACCATGAAGATCCTCGTATGACCATGCAAAAACATCTTGAAATTCACGGAGTAATTCTGTGAATTTCGCTTTTTCTTCATCAGAACATTGGTCACCTAATTTAATGATCTTTGGAGATTCGAATGTCCCAATATTCAAGGAAATGGTATCACCAACTTTCCTTTTTGACTCCTCTTCCTTATGTGTTTCTTTGTTTCCTACATCACTTGATGAAAATCAATTTTCGAGAGGAGTCAAGCCTTTAGGAAATTTGTCATCTTCAATAGATATGATTTCTTTGGGCTTAAATGAATCATTTTGTATGAAAGCGCAAATGCATTTATCACTCAGGAAAACCTGCCATGATTCTACGTTATCGAGGATGTGAGGATGATATAGAGATTGAAACGTACAATCAGGTCTTTGGGGTAAAAGATTACGGGTAGGGGATGTTGAAAAAACAACTAACCTATTAGCCATTGAATTAAGTTCCCTCTTAACATGAGTGATGTTAAATGATAAGATATTTGAAATGAGCATCCAAACAACTTGAGTATAATGTTTAAGTAACTTGTTTTTTGGTGAATAAATCTTACGCACAAGATTCACAATAAGTTCAAAATCACCAAAAACTGTAAGGTGGCCATAAGAAAGGTTATATTCATTTTCTATGCCTAACAATAAGGCCTCAAACTTGGTGACATTGTTTGTGCAAGCAAATTCTAACCTATAAGAAAAATTGTGGATTTTACCTATAGGAGAATATAGAATGATACCGGCTCCATTACCTTCGTTTGAACATGAGCCATCAAAATGCATGCATCACATGCCATCATCAAAATAAATTGGTTCAAGCATAGTGTCACCCTCATCATCAAAGATAGATTACACTCCCAAATATTCTTCAAGATAATTTACATTAGGTTGGGGAACGATCTCTATATATGGTGAAATTCGTCCCTCCCTAAGGACTATAATGTTGTTTCCGTTTCGAGGGACAAACATATGTGTTCCAGCAAGTGAGATATATCCACAAGTTAAGGCTTGCCAATATCTTCCTGAAATAATTGAATAGTTTCTCACCGGTATATCAATTACTTGGATGTTGAGGGTTGTTCTTATCTTGAGATGTGTGCACAGAACTAAGGTTACATATTTTATTTCACCTATAGTTGATTGCTACAAACTGTTATAAGAGAGCATGCTTCTAAAATTTTCATTAGTGCAAGACAAGCCAAGCTCTTCCATGATAATTTTAGACATTACACTTGAACCGAACCTGCCATCAATTAGGAAACAATGAGCTATTTTATCCATGATTTTTACAGAGATATAGAAAGGGGGGTTTTTTACAGGGTTCCTAAAATTATTTACACCTATCTAATTTACAGTTGAATCCTCTTCCTTTGAATCTTCAAATATATTGTCTATGGTAGAAATTTTACCTTCCATAAAGTTTTTGAGATGATTTTGTTGTTCTGGGACGACAACCATGTCCAAAATAGTAGCATCGAATTTGATATTAGCCAATTGATTAAGGATATTATATTTAGAAGAGGGAAGAGGAGAAGACACTCCTTGATTATCTGAAGTTTTGACAGCTTGTGTCTGAACACTTTGAGAATATGAGCTTGGGGTGGAAGAAGTACGAGGAAGGTCATATTTTCCCTTGACAGTGTAATATTTATTCCTACTATTGTTTACCATAATGTCTTCTAGTTAAACCGAATCTAAAACAACGATGGTGGTATCGGGCCTTTTGCCAAAGATCTTATCTCTTGCATTTTTCTTAACTTTGCAATTATTCTCTTCATGATTTTATTCACAGAAGTTACACCAACTGTGAGACATTATGGCCTTTGGGTGAAAAGTGTTTTCATTAGTATTCCTAAAAGGCGCCAAGGAAGAATAATATTCCCGAGGGGCAGAGGAAGAGGCAATTCCTTTTCACTCGTAATCTATCATCCTATTATTCATATCTTGCATGAGGTGTAGGAGGGAAGACATGTCTGTTTTCTTGACCAAGTCTCACTTAGGGAGACCCCTTCTTTCGAGTTGATCCTCATATTCTAGGCAAGTGTGAAGGGTGGAACCAATATTTTCGATATCCTTCTTTTCAAGTCTATGACGATAAGGAGAAGGTAATGCATTATTATAATGCATGAAAGCAACCTAATTTTGAGGACAAATTAGTTCAGTGATTTGATTATATAATTTGGTGAAGAAAATGTTAAAAGACTTAATGGTTTCACCATCCTTATAATAAATATTGTTGTATTCCATTAACTACTCAACTGGACTCTTGGACTGTCCATAAGTGGACTTGAACCAATAAACCAATTCTTCCCATGTGGAAAGAATTTTGGGAGGGAGATAAAAAAATATGCTGCAGCTTTCCCTTCGAGAGAGTTGACAAATAAACACATGCAAGTGTCATTATCGTTAGCCTCTATTCTATGACAAGCATTAAAAAATGCTACTAGGTTTTCGTTTGTAATAACAATATTATTTCCCGAAAACCTAGGTAAATGATCCTTGAATTTTGGTAATGGGTGAGTAGCAGCTGGAAGATTCAAGGGAGAATATATGTGCAATGGGGTGTGTTGAGGAAAATATATGAATTGATCTTACTCAAGCATTTTCAGAGTTTACTTGGCTAAAGCAAAGTAGACGGGAATATCACCCTATGTTTATAACCAACAAAAATATATATCCTAACTCACCGGTATTAATTACGAGTGCTTAGGCTAGTCTTTTATCAACAAAAAGCTTGCTGGAAATTCACTTTTTATGTAATTTTCTAAACATATCAGTTTCTGAAATAAATGTAAGAGAAAACATAAAGACATCAAGATGATAATCAAGACAATTGAGACATAAAGCAATCCTTTATTTCATTCCAATTCACCAAAGAGTCATTTCCTTTGCAAAATATCATATACAGAAATCTTGGACCAAAGTCAAACTTAGCAATCCCCAATGGAACACACAAAAGGACCTCTGACAAAAAACCAAAACTAAACTCTAAAAGCTAGACCAACTTGCTGCAGATTGCTGCCCACTCGACTCTACACAATAGCCTTTGCGAGTCATGAAAACTAATTCACAAACAAACAAGTCTACACAGAATATCAAAGATAGATCAACACCTCCGAAGAACAAGTGTCTGAATGATTTGATTCAGCCCTGAATATTGCTGTCTACAATAAGATCCTGCTATCATAAAAGAGAATTAGGCTATGATGAATATATGAATGAATGAAAATTGAATTATCTCAACACAAACTCAAAGAGAAAACCTTAGCATGCTTCTGCTTCTATCCCCCTCTTGTTCCTCCGCTTACTTCTGCTTTTAACAAATTAGAATTGGTTGGAGTAGTTGAACCAACTTATTAGTTAAGCTAAGTAAAGACTCAACTAACTTTAGTTAGGGGGGGGGGAGTACTAATCATAATAGGGTCATAAATAAATAATAACTAGTAGGTGGGATCCCTTGTGACTCCCTTTAGTTCATAACAATCATAACATAATCCATTAGTTGAACAAACACACCCTGTGTGCCTCCCTTCAAACATTTTTACTTTTGGCAATTTTAGCTCATGAAATTGAAAATATTTCAAAATAATACTCATATATCCAAAATAAAACATGCTGTCCAAAATCAATGAAGTCCACCGTCATAAAACAATAAATAACATAAAAATCAAAAACCATATTTTCCAGTTTGTGATGCAACCCTTCCTTGGTTGCTACTGTCGCCTCTTGATTTTCCTGAATTTTCCTTGGGATGGGCAGAGCCTTTAGGATTTATCTCACTGATCACATGGGAACAATCATCCCTCAAATGCATTCATGAAGACACGGATTTGTCATAGTCATCGGAGGGCGAGGAAGGGGCAACAATAGATTTTCCTTTATCAAATACATGGTGGGATTCAATCTTCAATCTCTTGCTGGTGTGGGAGGATTGCACTGGTGAGTGGTTAGGGGAAGCTTGGACAATGGGGTTCAAAGGTGGAGGAGCAGGAAAAGTTAAGTTTGGCTAGCCACAATGTTGGGAGACTGCTGGGTGAACAATCTCCTCCCACCCATCATTTTCTGGGACTTCGGGCTGTAAAGAGACACGAGGAGGCACAGGGATGCCGGGGGCTTGAGGGGCTTGGAAAGGAGGCCTTTCAGGCCTTGGTTGGACTATTCCCTTCCCAATCCAATTAAAGAATCCAACATGAAACAATTGGCCAAGCTCTTTTGAATCATCATCAAAATGTATAGAGAACTTGGGCCTTCTTGGGCCTCGGTTCCAGTTACCTCTACCTCTGTTTCCTCGGCTATGGATTCCCCGAATGAAAAAACTCATCCTGCATATGTTAACAATTAGAAAATAGTATTTTAAATAACCATGCATGACAACTCCTTAAAAATACGAAATAGATTTGGCTCATAATGTATCAGGCTCATGCAATCCAATCCATACAAATTGTTCTAACATTAATCAACGAGCAGGGGGGTGAAACAATGTTATGGGATACATGAGGGATTTATATTGAGCGAAAATATGATATAATGAAAGGGGAGAAGAAATGGTCATTGCTCAATGACAACAACACTCAACTATAAATCAACCCAATAAACCTTACTACAATTCACTCAAGACACTGCCACTTCATCCACTTAAAACATAAATTCTCTTAGCTGTAATCAATATTAGAACAGGGAGTGAACAAAATGAATATGGAATATGTGAGGGGGTTGTAATTAGTGGAAAATGAGATAATGAGGGGGGAAGAAAATTTTACTGTTCATGAGATTAATCAAGCAATCTATAACATATTTTGCACTAAGAAAACTATGCATCAACCAACAATAAGATGACTGAGTAATCATTCCTGTGTATTTTCCTAAATTCACTGTCCATTAATATCCAACACAGTGCCATTACAAAACATAAGTATTTCACACCATTTGTAAGAGGTTCTGTTCCCTTTATTTGCACATTCTACATTTTAAAACAATCAACAACATCACTCAATCTGTAATCATTAACATCCACCACTGCCATACATTTCCCCAATCCACATCTATATTTAAAAGTGGTGTTTCCAAGATAATAATGAAGTCACTATTTCTGTAATAGAGAAAATCAAGATCTATAATGATATTCATTCCCATATATATATGCAGTGGAAAGATCAAAATAATCAAAACCTCACATGCCACGTCTGAAAAAACAATTGACTATACAACCAACAATTATCATTTAGACATAGGCTATGCAGGGGTAAATGTCCAAGGCAATGTAACCATGCCACTATAAGACAAAACATCTCAATGCGACTTAAAGACGAGCCAAATATACAACACGACTGTCATCAACAATGGTCAATTTCAATAAATAACATGCTTAAAAACTCCAAGGATATCACTGAGTATAAAAACAAACTATACATACTACACACAGAGTGCAACCAACCAAACTCCACAATATAATGTTTCCACTTGCCACAACAATCACACAGTCATGCCAATAACTCAACATATCGTGCTGAGGCTATGTGTATTAATAAGTGGTTGGTTCATTCAAGTGACACCGTGATTCAATCAAAACCGTGCACACCCAGGCCTATTCAACCAACAACACGAGAATGTCGTGGATATACCTTCTATAGTTATCCAGTTGATTGTCATTCGGCCCCAGGGGGAAACATAGTTATCATGCCCAATATTTCATTTGCAAAACACCATATAAAAAACGCGACCTGTGTGAGAAATCCTAAGCATTCGTGACCAATGTCAGCTATCAACCAAATCACCATAAGTGCAAAACTAGTGATTGTACATTAACCAACAATTTGCCACTGTGGTAGGGAAAAACAACAATCAACTAAACAAGCCGTGGTGGTTGTGCATACCCACACGCCCAATCGAAACGGGAAGAGGCCCTTCCATTAAAAACAACTGAGTTCTTTGACATCAGGCTGGTGACTGTGAACTTTTAGAAGTGCAAATTGGCGATCCAAGGCTCACGCTATTATCACAGAGCCAGTGACAGAAAACTATACCAACACGACTACTATACGACCAATGAGTGAGCCCGTATTCGATGTAATAGACCACAATAATCGAGAACAACTTAACAGGCTCGACAGTCTCCATATGCAGCTCCAGTCTGGAGGGTTAAGGGTTTGCACGATGAACATCATAGGAGGAAAGGCACCAACTATAGTGAAACTTCGAGGCCAAAGGCGTACACCCAAGGAGGATTATGATGCTTGTGAATGGGAGGCAGTTCCTTGACAGGGATGAACAAGAAAACATGGCTCTAGTTAAACCCAAGAATCACGAAGACAACCATCCATCCATGATTTAAAAACCCTTTAAAAAAACACAGTGGTAACAAAGAGCTATCACCCAGGGAGACCACCAACTCCGATGAAAAAAAATAATTATAAGCAGAACCATCCATTTTCCATTCAAAACCAAAATTCCACATAGTTGCAGCACTCAGGACAAACACAAACCAATACAACTGAGCCAAAAACATTTCATAACCAGAGTGAAGTCAAGAATGGCCAAAAGAGACATACCTGTTAATCGAAAACCTTAAGACGGGAGGTGGCTGAGTGGTTTCACCCTGCTAAAAATTCGGAGCGTGAACACAACAACCAGATCAAACAATAGTCCTATTAGGGTGGCAACCAATGGGAAGGGTAAAGGTGACATGCAGTAAATGCACGTCACCTCCACCCATATCTCATTTACTCCACAGTACATGCCAACGAGCCCCCATTAACACCATTAATCAATCCATGCATCAAGAATATCAACCATTTAAGCCATAGAATAATCCAAGTTCCACATAACCATTCAACCATTCACGTGGTTACTTTTCCAAATGCGCCACCCATGTTTATATTCCCAATATTTCTCAAATAAATTGCTTGACCACTATACAATCTAAACGATCATGTATAGAATCATCACCAATAGTGTGATCAACATCAACCCGAACCATAACATAATCACCATAAAAATCACAAAACCATTACTCCCATGAGCCAACAACGTTTATAACATGTGTATATCAACTATCGATTCCATTAACCAATGCATAACCATTGCATTATCACCTTGCCAAAATGCGCCACCAAAATTTCCACCATATGCATATATATAAAAAAATTTAATTTAACAACTTTTTATAACCATTTCCTTGTTAGCTAAGGTTTAACAATAATCAACAAACATTTTATGCATGTAGTATTGCAGAACTAGGTTCCTTTTCACTCACTGTAACACTTTGCCTTCTTCAAAACTGCCCTTTATGTGACTTTACTAACATGTTTGTTGTGCAGGTGTGAGAAGGACAAATACCATATATGAATAGTAGGTTGTAGTATCATGAAGGAACAACATCTCAAAGCTTAACTCATATCAATGACAACCATATTAACATCAACCATGTAAACTTCTGAAGCACATCATCATAACATAAAAAATGAACATATCTGCTCTTAAATAATTCAAGGGGGTCCCACCTACTAGTATTATTTATTTTTATAATAATAGGCTTTAGCAACACTTTGCGGGCGGAACTACGTTGATGTTTTCAATTGTCAACAAACTGGCTACTCCACAGGGAAATTTGTTTTTAACAGATTAGAACTCATAACCCATGGTTTCACAGACCAAGAATAGTAATCTCAAGAAGACGTAACTCGAATTATTATGCAATAGGGGGAAGTGAGCTGATTTAATGGAAAGGTGACCAGGAATTTGGGAATAACTCATGAAAAGTTTTAAGTATGAGGGGTTTTACCATTGTATGCATAATCATTTGGCTGTAAAATTCTCTCAACTTGAAAGAGGAAAACTTATGGATTTTCTCTTAAGATCTTGATGGATGAAGAAATGGCAAGAAGAAGCGGGAAACAACCAATTCCTCGTAAGATAGCAGCGGAGATATGTAAAAAGGCCCTTCATAGGAGAGATCATAACAACTGTGTAAGCTCGATTGTTATTGACTAACAATGCTTTTGCAGAGGGGTCACTGTGGCAATATTGATCCAACCTTCTAACTTGACCAAACAGTTAAAATATGATAAAGACAAAAAATGCAACATAAGTCATAATGCAGAAATTAAAACAGCAGTAGTAAAAGACAGCGGTAAAAGATAGAAATAAAATGCAGTAAAAAGACAACTTCGAAAGAAGAAATCTGTAAAGCAGAGAAAAGAAGCACAAAAATTGAAAGCAGAGCTAAACTAGTAGTATACAGAAGAATATCATCAGCAAAAAGACCTTTCACGCTGGTCCCTCGCAATACTTCAAGCAAGGAATGTTAGTGCTGTGGGAAAACCATTTTCTCTGTAATCCCCTTGAAATTTCCGAGTCAGTGTCCAAGACAAAAGTAATCTATAAATGACCCAACGCTTGAAATTTCGACGTAACTATCAGCCTTTTGACACATACGATTAAATCATCAAGGTAAACATGGAGACTAACCAACTCATCAAAAGTTGTGTGTATATGCCGTTTTAAGGCGATATTTGTATCAAACAAACAGGAAGGCCAACAGTTGTAAGGCATAGTATCGCAATTCGTAGTAAAAATGGTTTTGTGAATATTTTCCCCTTCTACCTTGATTTTATCGTAACCAAACAAACTGTCAGGTAAGGGCTCCAAGTGTAACTCTACAACCTGTTGCAGAAACATTTTCATCCTGAGAGGGGGGAAAGGATTTCTCATAATTGCTTGCCTGAAAGTTCGAAGACTAATGCAAGTTCTAATATTATTAGTGGTCTTTGAAGCAGGTTCCCAATTGGAAACCCATTTATGGTGGACTAGAAAAGATATTTCAGTCCTTAAGAAAATCTTCAACTCCCCTCGAAAGGTTGCCTTCAGTGCAGAGTTAACAAGTCTTCATTTTTGCCTAGCTGGTTTCACAGTATGTTGAAAAAGACCTGGATAAAAAACATGAAGATCCATATTAAACCAAGCAAAAACCTCTTGAAATCCACTGAGTAATTCAACAGACTTTATTCCTTATTTTTCAGAACCCTGGACATTTATTTTAACATTCAATGAAGATCCATGTGTCCTAATGTTCATGGAGATGGCTTAAACCACCTTCAGTTGTAACTCCTCCTCCTCTTCTTTATTTCCTCTAACACTCCATGAAAATGAGCTCTCAAGAGGAATCAAGCCCTCAGGAATCTTATGATTTTCCATGGATATAGTTTCCTTGGGCTTAAGAGGTTCATCTTGGATGATAGCACAAGTGCTCTCGTCATCAGGGAGGGCCTCCCAAAATCCTACATGGCTAGGAATATATAGATGATATAGTGGTTGAAAAAAACAATCATGCCTGTGAGGTAAAAATTGTTGATTAGGGGAGGCTGCAAAGACAGCTAACCGATCAACCATGGAATTCAACTCCTTCTTCACATGAGTGATGTTGAAAGATAGAAGGTTCAAGACAAGTGCCCAAACAGCTTGGGAGTATTGTTCCATAAGCTCGTTGCCAGGAGAGAAAATCTTGCGTATTACGTTTACAACAAGCTTAGAACTTCCAAAAACTGAAAGGTGACCATAACCCAGATTAAGGGCGTTCTCAATGCCTAATAATAAAGCTTCGAAATCAGCGACAATATTCAAACATGCAAACTCTGACCTATAAGACAGATTATGAAATTTTCCTATAGGAGAAACCAAGGTAATGCTAGCCCCATTTCCTTCACTAGAGCATGAACCATCAAAGTGCATATGCCATAAATCATCATCCAAATCAATTCTTTCCAAAGGAGTATTATCCTCTTTAGCAAAGATGGAATACACTCCTAGGTATTCTTTGATATAGTTCATGTTAGATTGTGGAACATTCTCGATGTAGGGTGAAATCATTCCTTCTCTAAGGACTATGATATTCTTACCAATCTGAGGAACAGATAAATGTGTCCCATCGAGCGAGAGGTATCCACCTATTAGGGCTTGCCAATCTCTTCCCAAGATAATTGAATAATTTCTTACATGCATATCAATCAATTGAATGCTGAGGGTTGTCTTTATCTTGGGGTGAGCACATAAAACCAAGGTTACATCTTTAATCTCGCCTATGGTTGTTTTTTGTAGACTATTATAGGAAAGCATGCTTCGGGCGTTTTCGTTTGTACAAGATAAGCCTAGCTCTTCCATAATAATCTTCGACATAACACTTGGGCCTAAACCACCATCAATGAGGCAACAATGGGCAATTTTATCCATGATATTTACATAAATATAAAAAGGGGGATTGTTTTACAGGGTATCTAAAGTTATGTACACCTACTTTATTTACAGAAGAATCCTCTTCTCTTACCTCTTTAGAAAGGTTGTCTACAACAAAAGCTTTTCCTTCCATGAATTGTTTCAGATGCATCCGTTGTTAGGGACGACAACCATGTCTAGGAGGGTTGCATATTCTTTGATGTTAGCCAATTGATTCAAGATGTTGTATTTGGAAGAGGGAGGGGAAGGAGCGATTCTTTGACTCTCAAGAATTTTAGGAACCTGGGGCGCAACAACGGTTGAGGATGAACTCAGGATAGAAGAACTATGAGGAGAATCAAACTTTCCTTTTGGAGAATAGGCTTTGTTCCTAGTATTGATAACCATGACATCTTCTGGCTCGGAAAAATCTAGGACAACTATAGTGGCTTCTGGTATTTTACCAAATATCTTGTCTCTGGCACCCTTCCTTACCTCACACATGTTTTCTTCATGGTGTTCCTCGCAAAAGTTACACCAACTCCTAGGCAGGATAGCTTTGGGCTGAAAATTATTTTCAACCGGACTTCTAAAAGGAGGGGCAGAAGAGGATGAATCTCCAGGGGTGAGAGGGGAGACAATACCCTTCTGCTCAAATGCTATCATACGATTGTTCATATCTTGTACTAGCTGTAAGAGAGCGGACATGTATGTCTATCTAACTGATTCTCCCTGGGGTAGACCATTTTGTTCAAGCTGTTCTTCGTACTCTGAACAAGTGTGCAGAGTAGAACCGAGATTATCAATGGATGTTTCTTCAAGCCTATGATGATAAGGAGAAGGAAATGTATTGTAGTAATGCATGAAGGTGGCTTGGTTCTGAGGGTGGATAATTTTGGGGATTTGATTATATAACTTTGTGAAACACAAGTTGAAAGACCTGATGGTCTCACCATATTTGTAAGTGATGTTATTGTACTCACTTAACTTCTTAGCAGGGATTTTGGATTGCCCGTAAGTGGATCTGAACTGGTAGATTAATTCCTCTCAGGTAGACAAAATCTTAGGAGGAAGGTCAAAAAAGTCGGCCGCAACCTTCCCTTCCAAGGAATTGATGAATAGGCACATGCAAGTATCATTGTCGTTGGCTCCTATGTTACAAAAAGAATTCGAAAACGCCACTAGGTGTTCATTGGTACTGACAGTGTTGTTTCTCGAAAACTTAGGCAAATGCTCTTTAAACTTTGGAAGTGGGTGAGTAGAAGGAGCTAGGTTAAGAGGAGAGGACACATGCCATGGTGTAGTTCGGGCGTCTTCTTCGAATTGAAAAAGTCCATACTTATTGATGACTTTGGCGGGGTTTGTAGTAGATTGGACAGGGATATGGTGGTTGTACACGATACCAATCACCGATGACGATGAAGATTGGGAAGATGGAGCACTTCCTGTGCCACCAGAGCCACCACTAAATGCCATCTTGTGGATGATAGATGAGGGAAAGAAAGACAAGTTGGATGAATCAGATAAAGTTCTCCTTAGAGCACCTTGTTGGGAAAATAACACTATGTTTCTCCTTCCTATCTCAGCAATAGGACTGATTTCGGGTGACAAGCCTCTTCTTCTTCTAGAAGCACGAGAATCAAAGGACATGAAAAAAAGGCCAAGACTTGAAGAGAGAAAGGGTTACTGCTGGTTTCTAGGCTATCTACGTCTAGCTTCCAGTTGTTCTTGAGCACTAATATCTTGTTCAATTGCTTCCCAAGAACGGTTAAGTTCAACACGGGTCCTAGCAGTGTCTAAAATGGTATGGAACAGGTTCAAAGCAATGCTGGTCTAGTCCTGGAGACTAGGCTCAAGATTGGGCTGCCTTGCCACAGGAACAATCATCAATAGAAAAACAATCAAAGAATCAATAACAGAAAAAGAAAAATGCATCGATGAAAATCGAGTATAAAATTTAACGGGAGAGATATCGAAGATATCCCCAGTATGGTCGCCAAATAAATGTTGAGGAAAATATATGAATTGATCTTACTCAAGCATTTTCAGACTTTACTTGCTAAAGTAAAGTAGACGGGAATATCACCCTATGTTTATAGCCAACAAAAATGTATATCCTAACTCACTAGTATTAATTACAAGTGCTTAGGCTAGTCTTTTATCAACAAAAAGCTTGTTGTAAATTCACTTTTTATGTAATTTTCTGAACATATCAATTGCTGAAATAAATGTAAGAACATAAGTAAAGACACCAAGATTATAATTAAGACAATTGACATATAAAGCAATCCTTTATTTCATTCCAATTCACCAAAGAATCATTTCCTTTACAAAATCTCATACAAAAATCTTCGACCAAAGTCAAACTTAGACATCTCCGATGGAACATACAAAAGGACCTCTGACAGAAAACCAAAACTGAACTCTAAAAGATGGATCAGCTTGCCACATATTTCTGCCCACTCGACTCTGCACAATATCCTTTGTCAGTCATGAAAACTAATTCACAAACAGACAAGTCTACACAGACTATCAAAGATAGATCAACACCTTTGAAGAACAAGTGTCTGAATGATTTGATTCAACCCTGAATATTATTGTCTACAATAAGACCCTGCTATCATAAAACATAATTAGGCTATGATGAATATATGAATGAATTAAAACTGAATTATCTCAACACAAACTCAAAGAGAAAACCTTAGCATGCTTCTGCTTCTATCCCCCTCTTGTTCCTCCCCTTACTTCTGCTTTTAACAAATTAGAATTGGTTGGAGTAGTTGAACCAACTTATTAGTTAAGCTAACTAAAGACTCAACTAACTTTAGTTCAGGGGGGAGGNGGGGGATACTAATCATAATAGGGTCATAAATAAATAATAACTAGTAGGTGGGACCCCTTGTGACTCCCTTTAGTTCATAACAATCATAACCATCATAACATAATCCATTAGTTGAGAAAACACACCCCTTGTGCCTCCCTTCAAATATTTTTACTTTTGGCAATTTTAGCTCATGAAATTGAAAATATTTCAAAATAATACTCATATATCCAAAATAAAACATGTTGTCCAAAATCCATGAAGTCCACTGTCATAAAACAATAAATAACATAAAAATAAAAACCATATTTTCCATTCTTTGATGCAACCCTTCCTTGGTTGCTGCTGTCACCTCTTGATTTTCTTGAATTTACCTTGGGCTGTACAGAGCCTTTAGGCTTTATCTCACTGATCACATGGGAGCAATCATCCCTCAAATGCATCTGTGAAGAAACGGATTTGTCAGAGTCATCAGAGGGTGAGGAAGGGGCATCAATAGATTTTCCTTTATCAAATGCATGGTGGGCTTCAGTCTTCAATCTCTTGCTGGCGTGGGAGGATTGCACTGGTGAGTGGTTAGGGGCAACTTGGACAATGGGGTTCAAAGGTGGAGGAGCATTCAAAGTTAAGTTTGGTTAGCCACAGTGTTGGGAGACTGTCAGTTGAACAATCTCCTGCCACCAATCATTTTCTGGGACTTCAGGCTGTAAAGAGACATGAGGAGGCACAGGGATGCTGGGGGCTTGAGGGGCTTGGAAAGGAGGCCTTTTAGGCCTCGGTTGGACTATTCCCTTCCCAATCCAATTAAATAATCCATTATGAAATAATTGGCCAAGCTCTTCTGAATCAACATCAAAATGTATAGAGAACTTGGGCCTTCTTGGGCCTCGGTTCTAGTTACCTCTACCTCTGTTTCCTCAGCCATGGCTTCCCCGACTGAAAAAACTCATCCTGCATATGTTAAAAATTAGAAAATAGTTTTTTAAATAACCATGCATGAAAAATCCTTAAAAATACGAAATAGATTTGGCTCAGAATGTATCAGGCTCATGCAATCCAATCCATACAAATTGTTTTAATGTTAATCAACGAGCAGGGAGGTGAAACAATGTTTTGGGATATGTGAGGGGTTTATATTGAGTGAAAATATGATATAATGAAAGGGGAGAAGAAATGGTCACTACTCAATGACAACAACAATCAACTGTAAATCAACCCAATAAACCTTACTGCAATTCACTCAAGACACTGCCACTTCATCCACTTAACACATAAATTCTCTTAGCTATAATCAATATTAGAACATGGAGTGAACAAAATGAATATGGGATATGTGAGGGGGTTGTAATTAGCGTAAAATGAGATAATGAGGGGGGAATAAATGTTTACTGTTCATGAGATTAATCAAGCAATATATAACACATTTTGCAGTAAGAAAACTATGCATCAACCAACAATCAGATGACTGAGTAATCATTACTGTGTATTTGCCTAAATTCACTATCCATTAATATCCAACACAGTGCCATTACAAAATAGAAGTATTTCACACCATTTGTAAGAGGTTTTGTTCCCTTTATTCACACATTCTACATTTTAAAATAGTCAACAACAACACTCAATCTGTAATCATTAACATCCACCACTGCCATACATTTCCCCAATCCACATCTAGATTTAAAAGTGGTGTTTCCAAGATAATAATGAATTCACTATTTATATAATAGAGCTAATCAAGATTTGTA
>ML809513.1:65990-81608 GCA_009831015.1 Picea engelmannii | reverse complement strand
TATATATAATCAAAACCTCACATGCCACGCCTGAAAAAACAATTGACTACACAACTAACAGTTATCATTTAGACACGGGCTATGCAGTGGTAAATGTCCAAGGCAATGTAACCATGCCACTGTAAGACACAACATCTCAATGCGACTTAAAATTCGAGCCAAATATACAACACGACTGTCATCAACAATGGTCAATTTCGATAAATAACATGCTTAAAAACTCTGAGGATATCACTGAGTATAAAAACAAACTATCCATACTACACACAGAGTGCAACCAACCAAACTCCACAATATAACGTTTCCACTTGCCACAACAATCACACAGTCATGCCAATAACTCAACATATCGTGCTGAGTCTGTGCGTATTAATAAGTGGTTGGTTTGTTTAAGTGACACAGTGATTCAATCAAAACCGTGCGCACCCAGGCCTATTCAACCAACAACACAAGGATGCCGTGGATATACCTTCTATAGTTATCCAGTTGATTGTCATCCGGCCCCAGGGGAAACATAGTTATCATGCCCAATATTTCATTTGCAAAACACCATACACATAACGCGACCTGTTGGCCCTTGACCAGGTTTTGTGGGAACGTTGGTCATGTTTGAGCAATTTTGGGACTTCGACAGGCTGGTCGAAGGTGGAGCACAAGTCGAAGAGGAGATCACGGGATATCAACCCCTTGTTTAGGGATTTTTGGGTTTTGGGTGTATGTAACGGGTATGGGAATGTCGGCCCATGGGTTTACCCATGTTTAGGCCCTTCTGTAATGCATAAATAGATATCTAGGCAATGTAAGAAGTAGTGACTAGACCTAGAAGAGACAAGTGGTGTCATGCTAAGTGCAAGTGATAGTTGTAAATGCTTTGTGCATGCTGTATTGAACACTTGCAGAGCTAAGTGCAAGTGAATGTAAGAAGCCTGTGTAGATCGTAAGGGGGATTTGTGCTGTAACCTAGCTCGGGGAAGGAGGATCTGGCGGAGTGCGTGCAGATATCCTGCCCTATGCGGAGTAGGATCTTGTGTCTTTGTGCATGTAGATGATTGAAAAAATACAATAAAGAGAAGAAGAGTTGGTGGACATAGCCCCAGACTAGGGGTGAACCACGTATATCCCGTGTTATGGTTGCTTTGTGCATTATGGTTGTTATATTGTTCATGTGATTTAGGCTTTGTGCTTAATGTTTAGATATATCTGATATGATAGCTTAGTGCTTAGCCATGTGAGTGAATGTTAGATCTTATCTACACTGATGTGCTTAGTGCTTGGATGTGTTAGATCTGGTTGAATACCGCGCTGCTCTATAATTAGGGTTTATCTGTGCTGTGAACTAAGATTAAGTACTGATGAATAACAACTGCTAAGTGCTATGTTGAGGTGTTGTAATCACAGATCTATGTCCCAGCTAGGTTGCAGACACTTGAGTCCTGCAACCACTCCTGTCTCTACCTCGGGTGAGACTTCATATTATTTGCAGGTGTTGCCGAAAGGAATGGTAGTTAGGGTTTTTTTAGTGCGTTGTTGAAGCGTTGAACCCTGGGTCTACCCCTGTGCCAACAAATGGTTCCGTTGTAGGGACCTGAAACTGTGATTGCTGGGAACTGAAGAAAAGAGAAAGTTCTGTGCATAGATCTATTGCCCTAGTGCGTAGTACTCTACTTGACTTGCGAAGCTCTGTACTAAGAGAGGAGGCATATATAAAGAAAATAGGTAAGATCTTAAATCTTTATGCTCTGATAAAGGTAAGAACATTGAAATTTTTTGATTGAAAAGATAAGATCTGAAATCTTTGTGCTCTGAAATTCTAGGATCCTGCATCCATTTGGACTAACAAATGGATGCAGGATCCTAGATTGTTTTTTTTGCAGGTTGGTTACTATGATCCTAGTGTGCAATACAAGAAAGGATGAGGATCATTTAAGTGAAAGAGAGTATTAACTCTTTGTTACAGTTGTAGAAGACCGGGACATCTTGCTAAGGAATGACCTGGTAGAAGACCTAGTTGTCTTTGTTGTAAAGCTATGGACCATGAAGTTATGGATTGTCCTAAAATGATTTCTAAGGTTGAAAGAATGAATATGAGACAAGAAAACCCTGAGGAGGGTCAAGAAACTAAGGATATGATAGAATCCCAGAAAGAATAAGAAAATATATTATTGTAAATAAAATAAACCCTGAAGGATCACAAAGATATCAACTTATCAAAGAAAAAGAGTGCATAGAAACAAGAATAGGAGACTTTGACACTGACTGTGTTCTAGATGAGGAAACACAGATGAATATCATGACAGAAAGAAACTGGGAAATTTTGGGAAAGCCTGCTATGATTCCTTCATTGGGAGGAATAGGATTATTTAGAGGAAAGATGATAACCCTATGTGGAAGACTTACCCAGACATCTATGAGTGTTCATGGAACTTCGACAGAGGAAGAATTTGAGGTTGTTAAATTTATTGAGAACAACACCCCATTTTCTATGTTACTAGGAAAAACATGGATTGAGAAAGATCAAACCCGAAGAAAAGAAGAGGAAGCTCTCGAACAAAAAAATCAAGAACTAAGAGACTTCATGACTAGGAGAATAACACACTTACTGAAAGAACAAGAAAACTAGTCGAAGCTACTGTGGAGTAGAAATATGGATGTTGAAGTTGAAATAACATAGGAAGACTTGAAACACTTCTCTATACAGGAGAGTAGAGCACCTACCCCATACAAATAAGAAGTATTTCCCTTGAATCCTAGGAAAGACCATCAACAACGTGGAGTTACTATGCCAAGAGGAGATAAGAATCATAATGGAAAGAGGAATGCCAAGACGTGATCACAGGGAAGAAGGCTAGAAATCTTAGCAAGAAGAAATCAAAGTTGGAGAAATTACAGGAAGTTCCAGAGAAGACTTCGCAGAAGGAAGGTCTCCAGAATTTGAACTTCACGAGAATATCAGACCAACACAGAATAGCACTTCGCCATGGCGGAGCAATATAACCATTAGAGGCATTATGACCATTAGATTGGTGCTCCTGAACGGTTAGAACAACAGTTATGATCAGAAATCTTGCCATCAGACTGTTGGGACCGCACCATAACAGACAAAATTGCATTGATGAAGGCTTCTTGTCCATTGGAGGGATCCATTACATCGCTATCTACTTATTCTGTCGACTGTTGCACCGAGAAAACTCTTACAAATTGTATCTGAGCCAACAAGAGAACTCATTGTTACCGCGTTGTGTTTACTAAGACTTCACCACTTGTTCTATTGCATTGAGTGTTTGTTCATCGACCTGCGTTATTTGATCTCGAGCGTGCATGTCGGGCGAACTCAACGCAGTAGAAAAGTCCGTAGAATAAATCCTAACCGATCTAATGGCCAAAAAATTAATGTTTGCAGGGATTCAAGCTTCATCGACGAGAGGAGTGCAAGCATCCCCGTTGACTGCTCGTGGATCTGGACCATCCTAAGCTGCGACTAAGAAACGCACCAAGCATTGTGATGACTTGGCGAATGCAAATCTAATTCCATCGATCCTTCCTGACTACATCCTGCCTCTGCCTGGCACAGTGAGTCGTGAAAGTGTCCCAAGAGACTTCGATTACAGTTTGATTACTGCGTACCTCTCGAAGGGGATACATGTAGTTAAACCATAGTTGGATAAGATCATGACATTAAAGATCAATGACTTCAACCTAGAGGATCAAAAGAACTACAACATGCTTGCCACTCATAGGTATTTGACTAGGATGAAGGGGAATAAGTCGAGGATAATACCCCAGCCATGGACTATGGACCTCGCACAATCCACTATTCTGAATGCCATCAAGATACCCCATTTTGGAAGGCACCAAGAGGTCAAAGTGTGCGTTAAGCTCCTATTGTCGTGCTTCCATGGTGGCTATTTGTGGCTAGACATACACATCACCGTCGATCCGATGCTGATCCATCGGATCCCCGGATTGAGCATGCAGGGACCAGACCTACAAGAATTTTACCTAGGAAAGGCTGCAGACCGTGCCCTGGCGCAGAAGATTAAAGATACATATGACGATGTGGAGATGGATAAGTGAGGCTACAAGGTAACCTCCATCCAGAATGGTGCAATGCACCTCGCTTGCCAGTTGATTGTTGGTAAGCTAGTAAGAAAGAACAGACCCACGTAGGTCACGGGGTTTGTTGTTGACCTCGCAGAAAAATGCGTGGAGGGGCTACACATGAATTGGGAAAGATACTTAGTTAACCAGTTAGAACAAGACTGTCGCAAAGCTCAGGATCAGGGCTATGAGTTCCATTTTAGTTGGTTATTGATCCTCATCGCGTTCATTGATTGGGAGATGCCGAAAAGTGCGACCTTCCCTGAAATAGAGCCATCTGAACCCCTAGCCGCAAAGTTCACCATGCTTTGGTATTCAAGCAACATAGGAAAACAATGGCAGTCAAACGCGGTGTTCCACACCTACTACCTGCAGTTGAAGAGGGCTATTGAGGTTGTCCCTCGTATGACGCCGAACACCCTGCACAGGCCATTTGTGAAGTTCCACGCAGACAAACATTTTATGTATATCACTACACATGGAGAAGAACACAAAGAAGTACTATAGAGTTATTATAATCTCACAGAGGAGGACCTAGAAGAAATAACTAAGGAATGGCCTGCAAAGCTCCTTATCCCTGTTGACCCCACAGAACTGTCCGACCCTGACCTAATCGGAAGCTCGATGGTCACTCATGAAGATTATGATACACTTGGAACTAGTAGAAGGAAGAATACAAAAGAGGTACAAAAGATGAACAACGCATCATAGGAGACTGCTTTAGAATCACCTAGCGGAGGAGGTGATGACAATGTAGACAAAGAAAAGAACAATGGAGAAGAAGACAAGAAGAAGCAAGGCGAAGTAACACCGCCTAGAGATCCCTTTGATGAGGCCGAGGCATCCAAGAAAATAAAGGTTTTCCCAATGAAACCTACATCGTGGAAGAAGTCAGAATCTAGTAAGACCAAGCTGTAGACTGTGCTCACGCTCGATGACTTCAACTTTATTATCGTAGTTGTATTAGACGCCTCAGAATATATTTTGTAGAGAAATGAAGAAAAACAAGAAATCATGTATGAAAGGATTGAAGCATAGTTGAGAGGGGTACACCAATCCCTTCACTCCATCCGTGTAGTGTCCATTGCGCCCCCACCATCAGAAGAAACAAAGTTGGGAGATGAGCCTACCCAACTCCACAGACTAGCCGATGCGACTGAAGTTCACCTTCGCTGTATCCAAGAAGAAAAAGAACAAGCAACAGAGGCCATGAAGCAAGTACAAGAGGAAGTCATAGAGCAATGCCAGATTGCACAACAGAAAAAAGACAACCTCCAAACAAAGTTCGAAGAGGAGAGAGCACAGATCCAACAAGAGAAAGAACATCTGCTCGCGGAGCAGGTTGGAGTCAAAGAAGCAGTCAACAAAGCACTTCTCTCTATGACAGGCTTAAAGCAAAAGGAGGAAGACCCCGTCGAGCATCAAGTAGCGAAGCTTTCTAAAGCCATCCAACAAATTCAACAAAGAATAATAGATCTAGAGCTACAAACAGTACCAAGCACTCGCAGGACGTGCGAGACCAAAGAGAAGAAACTGCCCAGAGCGCAGTGGAGAGAATCAAAGCATTAGCTTTGGAATGCAAACAACTTAGCAATATAAGTGCGCAGACTTATGAGCGCCTTATGGAGGACCCTGAATTGAAGACAATGGAGTCACAACTCCAGGAGGAAAAACAACAAGCAGTAATAGTACAAGCGCAGTTGAAGCTCCTGTCAACAGTTGATAGAATGAAAATATCTCAGGAACAACGCACTTCTCAACAACAGGTCCATACCATACAAAGCAAAGTCATGGAAGTGACTCAGAGGCTCCAACCACTCTAGGACAAAGCTTGCCAACTATTTGAGGAGATTGAAGGACGAGGAGTAGAGCTGGAACAAGTAGTCACTGTAGTTGAACAATGTTTAGAAGGACATGTGAATGAGGCAGTTATTCAGGAGTTCGATGAGTAGGAGGCCCTAGCGAAGCAACAAGTCGAAGAAGCTTGAGGATTTTGAGGCAGAGCTACCCAGATCATAGTGACTCGGGATGAGTCACATGTGAGTGTTCGGGGCCTGTTGGCCCTTGAATAGGTTTTGTGGGAACGCTAGTCATGTTTGACCAATTTTGGGACTTCAACAGGCTGGTCGAAGGCGGAGCGCAATTCGAAGTAGAGATCACGATATCTCAATCCCTTGTTTAGGGATTTTTGGGTATTGGGTGTATGTAACAGGTATGGGAATGTTGACCCATGGGTTTACCCATGTTTAGGCCCTTCTATAATGTATAAATAGATATCTAGGCAATGTAATAAGTACTGACTAGACATAGAAGAGACAAGTGTTGTCATTCTAAGTGAAAGTGATAGTTGTAAATGCTTTGTGCATGCTGTATTGAACACTTGCAGAGCTAAGTGCAAGTGAATGTAAGAAGCTTGTGTAGATCGTAAGGGGGCTTTGTGTTGTAACCTAGCTCGGGGAAGGAGGATATGGTGGAGTGTGCATATATATCTTGTCCTATGCGGAGTAGGATCTTGTGGCTCTGTGCATGCAGATGATTGACAAAAGACAATAAATAGAAGAAGAGTTGGTGGATGTAGCCCCAGGCTGGGGGTGAACCACATATATCCTGTGGTATGGTTTCTTTGTGCATTATGGTTGTTATATTGTTCATGTGATTTATGCTTTGTGCTTAATGTTTAGATATATCTGATATGATAGCTTAGTGCTTAGCCATGTGAGTGAATGTTAGATCTAATCTATTCTGATGTGCTTAGTGCTTGGATGTGTTAGATCTGGTTGAATACTGCGCTACTATGTAATTAGGGTTTATCTGCGTTGTGAACTAAGATTAAGTACTAATGAATAATGACTACTAAGTGCTCTGTTGAGTTTTTGTAATCACAGACCTGTGTCCCATCTAGGTTGCAAACACTTGAGTCCTGCAACCACCCCTGCCTCTACCTTGGGTGAGACTTCATCTGCTTCGCAAGTGTTGCCAAAAAAGATGGTAGTTAGGGTTTTGTTGGTACATTGTTGAAGCATTGAACCCTGGGTCTGCCCTTGTGCCAACACAACCTGTGTGAGAAATCCTAAGCATTTGTGACCAATGTCATCCATCAACCAAATCACCATAAGTGCAAAACTAGTGACTGTACATTAACCAACAATTTTCCACTTT
The DNA here is from genome assembly GCA_009831015.1 of Picea engelmannii. Lineage (NCBI taxonomy): Eukaryota > Viridiplantae > Streptophyta > Pinopsida > Pinales > Pinaceae > Picea > Picea engelmannii. The sequence goes on along the minus strand of ML809513.1, from coordinate 74,351 downwards.
GGTAGGGAAAAAAAAATCAGCTGAACAAGCCGTGGTGGCTGTGTATACCCACACGCCCAATCAAAATGGGTAGAGGCTCTTCCATTAAAAACAACTAAGTTCTTTGACATCATGCTGGTGACTGTGAACTTTTAGAAGTGCAAATTGGCAATCCAAGACTCACACTATTATCACAGAGGTAGTGATGAAAAATTATACCAACACGACTGTTATACGACCAACGAGTGAGCCCGCATTCGAAGTAATAGACCACAATAATCGAGAACAACTTAGCAGGCTCAACAATCTCCCTATGTAGCTCCAGTATGGTGGGTTAAGGGTTTTCACGGTGGCCATGACAGGAGGAAAGGCACCAAATATAGTGAAACTTTGAGGCCAAAGGCATACGCCCAAGGAGGACTATGATGCTTGTGAACGGGAGGCAGTTCCTTGACAGGGCCGAACATGAAAACATGGCTCTAGTTAAACCCAAGAATCACGAAGACAACCATCCAACCATGATTTAAAAACCCTTTAACAAAACGCAGTGGTAACAAAGAGCTATCATCTAGGAAGACCACCAACTCCGATGAAAACAAATAATTATAAGCAGAACCATCCATTTTCCATTCAAAACCAAAATTCCACATAGTTGCAGCACTCAGGAAAAACACAAACCCATACAACTGAGCCAAACACATTTCATAACTAGAGTGAAGTTAGGAATTTCCAAAAGAGACATACCTGTTAATCGAAAACCTTAAGACGGGAGGTGTCCGAGCGGTTTTACCCTGCTAAAAATCTGGAGCGTGAACACAACTACTAGATCAAACAATAGTCCGATTAGGGTGGCGACCAACGGGAGGGGTAAAGGTGATGTGAAATAAATGCATGTCGCCTCCACCCATATCTCATTTACTCCACAGTACATGTCAACGAGCCCCCATTAACACCATTAATCAATCCATGCATCAAGAATATCAACCATTTAAACCATAGCATAATCCAAGTTCCACATAACCATTGAACCATTCATGTGGTTACTTTTTCAAATGCGCCACCCATGTTTATATCCCAATATAACTCAAATAAATCGCTTGACCACTATACAATCTAAACGATCATGTATATAATCATCACCAATAGCGTGATCAACATCAACCCGAACCATAGCATAATCACCATAAAAATCGCAAAACCAATACTCCCATGAGCCACCAATGTTTATAACATGTGTATATCTGCTACCGATTCTATTAACCAATGCATAACCATTGCATTATCACCTTGCCAAAATGCGCCACCAAAATTTCCACCATATGCATATATATAAAAAATGTAATTTAACAACTTTTTATAACCATTTCCTTGTTATCTAAGGTTTAACAATAATCAACAAACATTTTATGCATGTAGTATTGTAGAACTAGGTTCCTTTGCACTCGCTGTAACACTTTGCCTTCTTCAAAACTGCCCTTTATGTGACTTTACTAACATGTTTGTTGTGCAGGTGCAAGAAGGAAAAATACCATATATGAATAGCAGGCTGTAGTATCATGAAGGAACAACATCTCAAAGCTTAACTCATATCAATGACAACCATATTAGCATCAACCATGTAAACTTCTGAAGCACATCATCATAACATAAAAAATGAATAGATCTGCTCTTAAATAATTCAAGGGGGTCCCACCTACTAGTATTATTTAGTTTTATAATAATAGGATTTAGCAACACTTTGTGGGTGGAACTACGTTGACATTTTCAATCGTCAACAAGGTGGTTGTAGCATCTTCCTCGAATTGGAAAATACCATATTTATTTATAACTTTAGCAAGATTGGTAGTGTATTGAATAGGGAATTGATGACTGCATATACTACCAATTACTGATGAAGTAGAAGGTTGCGAGGAGGAGGCACCTCCGGTGCCACTACAACTACCCACATATGTCATATTGAAGGTGATAGGTATGGGTGATAAAGGTGAAATGGGAGAATCAGATAAAGCTTTCCTAAGAGCACTTTCTTGTGTTGATAAGACCATTTTCCTCCCTATTTCAAAAATAAGGGTAGCTTTAGGGGACAACCCTCTTCTCCTTTGAGAGATGCGAGGATTAGAGGAAATGAAGTGAAATACCAAAGAAGTAGGAAAATGGAGGTTATTGTTGATTGCAGGGCTGCCTTTTCCTGGCTTCCCAACATTCATGAATATTATGTCCCTTTCAATAACTCCCCAAGAGAATTTAAGTTCAGTGCGAGTGCTTGAAGTTTCTAAAATAATGTTGAACAAGGTCAATGCAATGTTGGTTTTGTCATCAAGACCATTTCCAATATTGGGTTGTCTCGTAACAGGTACTGTCATGGAAAAATAAGTCAAGGAGTACTTAGACAAAACATAAAAATGAAAGATAATCATGAATACAATCAACTAGAGAGATATGGAAGATCTCCCCAGTATGGTCGCCAAATAAATGTTGAGGAAAAGGTATGAGGAACCTTACTCAAGCATTTTTAGATCTTGCTAGGCTAAGGCAAGATAGTTGGGAATGTTACCCGGGGTTTATAGCCTTAGAATAAAAGAAACAATCACTTAATCCACGGGTATTAATTACAAGGGACCAAGGCTTGTTTTTTTATATATTGTTTGTAAATGTGCAAAGAAATAAACTAAACAGAAATTACATGAGTATGTACATGGAGATAAAAGTGAAATATGACCCAAATCATCAAAAACAAATATGTGAGTCTGAAATCAGAAGTATGATTTTTGTATTGATTTCATTCTGAGATACAAAGCTGGATTCTCTTTACAAACCCCTGCGAGGGTAGGGACCAAAGTTAGATTTAGAAGCCTCCGATGGGAACCATAGAAAAAGAATCCGACAACAAAAGAAAAATGAAGCTAAATATCTAGATAAACTTGCCCAAAAATGTTGTCACTTGACTCTGCAAAATATTCTTTATCAATCATAAAATTTAATTTATAAACAGAAAAGAACACACAGACTGTCAAAGATAAATCATACACCTTTAAAACAAGCTACTGAAATATATGATTCAGTTTTGAATCCTGTTGCCTTCAATAAGACCCTACTGTCATCAATATGGTTAAGCCTTCTAGTAAACTCAGAATGAATGAAAGCTGAAAGTGTCTCACTAGTATATAGAAAACCTTATGGCTGAAGTTCTCCTTCTATTCTCCTCCCTTTATCTCTTCATTTGATTGAGGTTTTATCTTTCTCAATAAGTTATGGTAGTTCAACTACCTATTTTGGTTAAGCTTAATTAGCTTAACTAATTAGTTGAGACAAATAAATAATAATATATATAAATAAGGGTCTAATTAAATAATAACTAAATAGGTGGGACCCCTTGTGACTCCCATTTTCATTTCTTTTAATAATCATCAAACATGAAGTATAAAACCCCAAACATTTGATTCAAACATCCTCCTTGTAACTCTCGTTCTCATATTTATGATCAAATATTTTAATATCAACAAAATATAACATGACCATATCCAAAAATAGCATTATATCCATGTTGTCCAAAAAAAATGTCTAAATATATGATTGCTGTCCAAAACATTGTCAAAATAAAAAGACTGTCCTAAATAGAAAATAAGATTAATCATCATTAAAAACCGTTTTTACTGTGAGAGGCATTTGGCCTCCTTTCACTGCTTCCCTCTTTAGATCTTTCTGTTGCATCCTTAGGATAATTGGAACCTTGATGCTGGACTGCACTGATAACACGAGAACAATCATTTTTGAGATGAAGAGAAGAGGACACAGATTCAAAGGACTCTTTAGATGACTTGGAGGGAGTGGCCACTCCTTTTCCTTTATTCGGCTCTGGCTTGGGAACGTCAGTTTTTAGCCTCTTACTTGCATGAGAAGATTGTACTGGCGAGACAACATGATTAGATTGGTCATTTGGATTTTTTGGCGGTGGAGGAGGTGGTAATGGCAAAGATGTAGTAGGCCAACCATGATGATGAGAAACATGCCGATATACAATCTCTTGCGAACCATCATTGGAAGGTGGTTCTAACTGCATAGAAACGTGAGGGGGAATACAAATACCAGAAAATTTTTGATGTGGTTGGAAGGGAGGCCTTTCAGGTCGGGGATGGAGAATCCCATGGCCAACTAGGTTGAAGAACCCATCTTAAAAAAGCTGATTTAATTCTTGTGGATCAACGTCAAAATGTATGTAAAACCCTGGCCTTCTATGACCTCTTTGCCAATTTCCTCTACCTCTATTAGCACCTATGGAATTACTTCCTGCTAAAGAAAATCATCCTGAAGCAGTATTCCAAACATGTTATAAAAAAATATTAACAATCCATGCATCAATACTCTACCGAAATAAAATCAAAAGGTTGGCTCTATTATTCACCACAAAAGCACATGCAATCCATCCATCAACATCTTAAAACTCAACAATCAATTTTTATTTGAACATGGAGTGGTAGGGATATTGGGAAGATGAGGAGATTATAATGAACAAAAAATGCTAGCATGGATGGGAAGTGACCCACGAATACTATTCAAGCAAATGCAGAAGTAACATAAACTGTATCCATATCCAACTTTCAAACACCAGTCATAAACTAGCCTTTTCTCTTTTGTTATTAATCCTTTCTCTTTTCAAAAAGAATTAAATTCATAATAATAGAATAGGGAATGTTTAAAATGTATTTGGGAAGGAGAGGGGCATATAATGAGCGAGGATAATGAAAGGGGAAAGAGACGATTGATGTTCTATTATATGCAATAGTATCTATTGAAAATCGTCACCACCATAAATTTCCAAAATTTTCTCTGTTAAGAATTTAAATCCACGGCACACCAGATTTTAAAGCACCCAATATAAAACCCCATGAACATACGAGATTGTCAAACTATAAAACTTTAATTTCCTTTTCCTTTTCTTTCATTCACAGAGCTTTTATATGAGATTGTTAACATAGTAACAAAATAATTAAGAAAAGACTACATCAAGTGTGCATGGGAGAGTGAGAGCAAAACATAATCCATCAACCTTTCACTATACAACGTTGGCATCACAACCTTCAATACTTGTTGCATAAACAAACTGGGTTCGAAACCCCATGTGAACTTGGTGCTATTTATTTTAACATTATATAGTTTTCAAAATAGACCAAACCCTCATGGATAATCAACAAATGAGCCAAGAATTAATGCAAATAACCAATCTTTCCACAGTCGAGTTAATCACTTATAACATACATCAAGACCAGAGTTCAAATCTCTTAATTTCCATACATTAATAAAAGAACCGAGGTCTGGGTGAACACAAAGGAAAAATATTCACAAGGGGTTTGTAAAAAAACATTTAACCATCTCTTATAACAACAGACTTTCCACAGACATCTCATGGTGGCCACAAGGAAAATATATTCCCAAACAGTTGAAAAATAATTTGAAGGAGCTACAAGTATTTCAAAGACTAAGTAATGACGTTTAAACAACTGTTCTTTTGTTTCACAAAGAAAAAGAAACCCTTTAATTTCAATCACTAGAGACGAGTGAAACCCCAAAAAAACTTTCCATAATTATTTGCCAACAATCATAACACAGAAGAAACACTCATTTTGGGCTTATCACAATCACATAACTCAACAGAAAGGAATTTCAACCATTAATCAACTTGAAACATTTAAATTCCAAGAGGGAGAACCTCCACTTAAATTCAATTTGCATAGTCGATACCCGCATACATTCATTTAAACTTCGGAAGCAAACATAGTTTGTAAGAAAATATAAGAGCCACCATCATGATTTTATCCTGAGCAGAGCTATATTTCATGAATGGAGATGTAAGAGCCATCATACTTGTATGGAGAATGCCAACAAACCACCAAGAACAACTATTCTTTCTAGGGACGAGCAAAACAGAGGCAACACTAGCCAAATCAACCAACACAAATGCAAACCAAGTGAGGGTGGCGACCTCGAGGTAGGGTTAGAGTGACGTGCAGTAATTGCACATTGTTTCTCACATTAACTTCATCAACTATATCCAAGTATGAGTGCACCCAATACCTCTCGCGCATAGTCCACTATGTGTGACATATAACATTTCAATCCAAATATCGAATTTTCCACCTTCCATTAACCCATCAGTTTTATATGCATACTTAACACTTGGTACAAAACATGTAATGTCCCACATTATTTTCTAGGGAAGGATTCCACCTTATAAAACTTTAACAATTGTCCATGATAATAACAAGAATATCATAAGTGCAATATGCCATGACCATATATGGCCCATAGTTGGAGTTTGAATCAACAAGTCAAAATATGTGTAGCAACAATAAACCAAGATGTTCACTAAAACAACATTTTTTCCCTTTCCCCTTAAAATTAAATTAAATCGCCAATACACCATCATTCATTTATTTCACACAGAAGCGATTTCGAATTTCAAACTATAGAATCATCTTTGCGGGGTAGTCATGAGAGCAATCAAATAAACATGTCTTTCATCACTATTCACATAACGATGTCCGACCTATTTAGTATATCGTTAAACATATATAAGTAGTAAGGCATTGCAACCCATTTGCATGCAGGGATTCCATGTTTCACTTTTGGGCATCAACACATTGCAAAGGTCCTTTCTTGTGTTCCTCTGCTCTTTATCTTGCATGTTCTACTAATTTATTTCCACTCTAATATGGAAAGTTTTGTTGATGCACACTTCTTCTTGGTTGACCCAACTGTGCACCCCTCTTTAGATTCTTGTATGTGAAAGATTTGAATCCTTTTATTTGGAACCCACTCTTATACTTTCTCTTCCACTCACTAGAAGGATTCTACTTATGTTTAGAATGATCATAGCAACACTTATCCTTCCTTATAGTTTCCTCCAAGGTCTCGGGCTTGTCAAATTCAATTTTTTCCTGGTAGGACAATGGAAATCCACTGAGAATACAATGTGTCCTTTATTTTTCATCTTTGAGGTAAGAAACATACCTCAACATCTCCATAAATTTCTTAGCATATGCATCCATAGTAAGTTGTCTCAACTTATGCTCATGGAATTTGTTGATTTTGTCATCATAATACTTCTCCGATAGGTATTCCTTTCAGAATCATTTCTCAAACTGCTTCCAATCCAATTTTCTTTCCTTCAATCCTTTGATCTCCTTGATATCCTCTTACCATATGGAAGCTCCTCCATTCAGATTAAATATGGAAATCCTTGCCTTAATATTGTATGAGTAATTATGCACCTGCGAATAATTCTTTAAACCTAGAAACCAAGCCTCAACTTATTCTCCTTTCTTAATTTCTCCATCAAAGATAGGAAACTTAGCCTTCTTGTATTATTCAATCAGGAAACTCTGTGAATATATATTCTATTTCATCTTAGGAATACTTGATCTAGTGTCACTACTAAACAAGTTTTGGGAATAAATATTCTTTCTAGATGACTCTGTGGAAATACTTCCACGAGATTTACCTTTCTTGGCATTATGATGCCTCCTCTTGGAAGAACTCCTTCCTATATTGATATGGGATATTTTGTGCTTTTGAGCATCTGAAGGGGTTTTCAACCTCTCTGATTGCTGCAAATCTTCATTACTAGGGCCTTTCTATAGATGCTTTTTAATCTTAGACAATCTCTACTTGTTCATCCTAAACTCTCATGAGTCTCTCATTATCTTCCTTCATACTTTTGATAGTGGCTACCAAATCCGGAGGGGTTTCTCTATCCCTCTAACCCTCATATTCCTCATCTCAAAAGTGTGATATGTCCTTGTCACATACCTAACCACCCACAGGTCGGGATATGATACTTCAAGCCCGCTATCAGACTTATTTCTCTTATGGATACCTTTCAAATTAATAAAGATGCATAAAAGAAAGGAACTAAATGACATGTATGTTGGAAATACTAAAACAACTGAGAGGGGGGGGGNTTTATAAGCTTAAACAATTTTATACCTTTTAAATAATTATTAAGATTTCTTCATGTGTCATCAACCATCATACAACATATGAACAGTAAGAGTAAAGATCATCAGTCACACATGAAATACACACAGAGACAGATTTTTCACGAGGAAACCCATAAAGGGAGAAAACCTCTTCTTCTTCGAAATGATAGGCAGTCTTTTTCTGTTCTGTACATAATTTACAATTGAGCACCAACTCAATGTGAGGCTGCTACCTCTGTTTTACAAGATGCAACTTGTTTGAAAGTTCCAACTCTCTAATTTCTCTAGCACCCACTAGAAGGAAGCACCAACTCCCTGAGTACTCCAGCACCAACTGGATGGAAGCACCAACTTCCTGATTATTCCAGCACCAACTGGATGGAAGCACCAACTTCCAGTTACACAG
>ML809513.1:52444-65940 GCA_009831015.1 Picea engelmannii | reverse complement strand
CAATTCATATCTTCCTCAACAGGTCTGCTCTACCTCACGTTCTGTAATTCTTTTCTTCCTCAACAGGTCTGCTCTGCATCACGTTCTTTTGTCATTCTGTTCTTCTTCTACTCTGTCTGTCATTTGCTCTGTTTCTGATATTCTTTTCATTTCATTCTGCACATTAATTAAACTTGTTCCTCAACCCCTTCTCCTTTCTCCTTTCTCACTGTTTCATTCCTTTTTCCCTACAGAACGACCAACCCGATACAGTGTCACTCGTTTTCTTTTATACATCCTGCCTTGACGATTCCACTTCCCATCTCCTTCGGCAAGAACAACGACAACTGTCTAAGCAACTGAATCATCATCTGAAACGCTAACTAATTCTTCATAATGAGTCCGTTTCACTTAACAGAAATCATACTCAGTCGTTAACTGTGAGAGAAAACAGTGACCCTCCGATCAATCTTTGATCCAACAGTTCAGATCCAATCGGGATTTCACCATCGCGATTTCGGCATTTGCGATGTCAAACTTCACTTATAAATTCCGATACACAAAATTCCATATATCGGTCGAATCAACGATCCAGATGTAATTTCGGCTCAACGGCCATGATTATGTCGCGATATCGCATATCGCGATTTCGCAATTTATGTTGCAATCCTTACCATATTCCAATTCGCGAAATTTCGACATAGAATTTGATCAACGGTCCGGATACGATCTCGTTTCAACGGTTACGATTATATCGCGTTATCGCGTATCGCGATTTCGACATTTCTAAAGTTGCTAGTTCTTGTCACTTTCAAATCGCGATCCCCGACACTCCATGAGAGTTCAGATCAACAGTCCTGATCATTTCTGGATCTGACGGTCTGGATTAGATCTCACGATTTGCACATCGCGATTACTCCCACTTCTCCTTGTATCATAAAAGTCGTGCAAATTATCTTTGATCCGACGATGATCGGGTCTTGCGCTTGAATCCAACGGTCACTGAGTCATCTCCTCAATCATAACAGTACTCGCACTCTATGTCGAGATTCAACGATCCAGATTACTTCTAGCTCGACGGCTGCGATCAAATCGCGAAATAGCATATCGCGATTTCGGAGTTTTCGTTGTAACTGAACACGGGACTCGTGAAACTCCGATTCCCGATTCCCTGATGAGAAAAACTCCGACAACACCCGATCCTTTGCCACCTGTCTTTGCAAATGGACGGTCCCTATTCCTCCAGGATTTCTCCTCTGCACAATAGGACTTAACCCCTGTGCTTAACCTCTGCACAGCTTCTGCAGATCTGACGGCTATCGGCCTTTCGGGAAATTTAAATGGGATCCAACAGTCACCATCTTCCTTCTCCTCTGCAGACCCCTGTATCTCGAGCTTTTCTGCGCACGTCTTCTCCATGCTGTTCCTCCTGAGCTTTACGTTCGAATCTCTTATTCTGCTATCTTCACTGTTGCCATTAATGACAACCACCATCAACACGCATTCGTTGCTTGTTCAATATTTGCCAAAAATGTACAACAATAAATAGGAATAATTCATATTCTAATTATTGAATTCAATGATAAATTAATACACAACGGAATAAATAATACACGGGTAAATAATACCATAACATAGAGCACTTATCTTTTATAAAAGAAGACACTAACTAGTTGCATACCAAGGAAATTCCACCCAACCGTAGACACTGTTGTTCCAAGCCTTAACAACAATATCACCCCGAGCCAGGGCTATGAATCCACAAGGACAGTTCCAGAGTGTTACTGATGTAGGAGCATCGCCAACATCAAGCGAGCCAACGCGGAAGCCAAAGACAACTGGACAAGCGCCAACACAAATTTTGAAACTACCTTGAAGTTGATGCGCAATCTTAAATGAAGTCATTAAGAAGAAGCACACTTGTATATTGTAACCGGACCTTGAGAAATTCGCTCTCATCCTTAGTAGGTAGAAGGCATTTATGGTAGTTAATGTAAAGTAGATAGAATTCAATTCTAGATTAGACAGTTTTAGAGCGCAAGAGGGAAACGGGATATAGACACCCTCATTGTGTATTGTAAGATTATTGAAGTAGGAAGAAGAGCATAGAAGAGAAGCAGAGAGCTGTGTAAGAACACCCATGTACAGACATTTGAATTAATAGAAAGATTTGATTCAAATTCATGGCATCGTGTTTTTTCTCTGTGTATGTATGTCGAGTGTCATGCTCATGAATGATTGATTCCTTTTATACATTTTCTTTTATTGTATGTGTATATGATTTCATGTTTAAGTTTGAAGTCTGAAAGGAAGAATAAATGAGTTTCAATTGTTTCTTTGTCTGAGTAAGAGTTCCTGCAAGGAGTGCAGTTGAAGTGTCCGCAAGGAGTGCATTGACAAAGGGCTCAGATAGTTTAGCCTTTGTTCTAAATTCCCAGAAGTGCAGTTGAACACAGGAGCTATGCAAGGAGTGCGCAGGCCGAGCGAAGTCTCAGGGTTGTGGACTTGAGTGAAGAATTTAGAGACTGTTGCTGCAGGAGTGCACAGGGTCGAAGGAATCTCCGCATTTGGAAGCATATGAAGGTTGCCGCAAGGAGTGCGCGCAAGAGTCTTCTCTAAGACTCAGAGTTATAAGGAAGCTTAGGAAGGATAAGGCCTTTGAAGTGTTGAAGCACAACAAGGGGAAGTTGCGACTGGAATTATTAAGGAGGCGTCATAAGTTCGCGCCGCAGGTGGATAAGTTGTGGAGGAACCCTTAGTCCATTCACAAAAATCATCAGGGAGGAAAGAACGGACGGTCGGAATTCTCCGAGGAGGATTCACGAATTCCCGTGAGCCGTTAGATCTCACAGAGGAGCAGGAAAGATACTGTGAGTATATTCAGGAGGTTCTAAGATCAGGAGGGATAGAACCATCGATCCAAGGAAGCGAGGGCCGTTGGATCTTCGTGTGGAATTCCATATCGGGTTTTTGTGGATTGAAGTCCCGTAACTGTGCAACGAGAATCGCGAAATCATGAAACGCGATATCCCGATAGCCCAAAGATTGTGTGAGCCACAAGGGTCAGCAAAGTGGACAGGTGGCACGCTATTTCGGGGTTTCGCAGGGTGAAGTGCCGTAAACATATGCACTAGGATTTGTGATACCGCAAAGTCCGAAATCCCGATAGGGATGAAGTACCGTTGAAAGGTCAACTTAGGCGTGTGTCGGAGGATCGACATATCAGGATTCGGGAGTCGGGAAATCGAGTTGCTCGACATCGCGATTGCCGAAATCGCGATAAGGAAAGTCCCGAAAGGAGAGGAAGAGGTCAGTGTTGAATTGTATCGGGTTTCGAGGATTCGAGAGACCAATGCTTGACCATAGGATTCACGAAGGTGCGATTTCCGATCTCCCAAGTGCAAAAGGAGATCCTGTGAGCATTTTGCTGTGGGTGCAGATTTCCCGATAGGGAAATAGAAGAGCCTTAGAGTTCTTTGGGCCGTGAAAAAAGGAAAGATCCTGTGCTGACGTGGACCTTTTGACCTGCGGGTTGTGAAGGGAGTGTGCATCTGCATCAAGTGGTATCAGAGCACATAAATATTCTTTTCTTTCTGTAGCAGAGAAGAGGAAGGATTCATCATGCCGCCGAGGAGAAGAGATAGACAATCACCCGATCCAGAGGATAGGGAAATGCCGAGAAGAAGACGCCGACAGATGACAGATCTAGCTATGGAGAGAGAGATGCGTGATCTACGAGCTAGACTTGAAGACATGGAGACAACACAAAGGTGTACAGTCAGTGTTGGGGATCTTAGTGATTCTGAAAGCGAACTTGAGGTTGAACATGAAGAAGAAGTTGCAGCTGAAGATGCATCAAACGAACATTTGAACAGAGCTATTGCAAGGATGGGTGCAAGAGAAAAGATGGACATTCCAGTTTATGAGGGAAATCTGGATTCAGAGGAGCTTCTAGACTGGATTAGAACTCTAGACACATACTTGACTATGAAGATGTCGAAGAAGACAAGAAAGTCAAGCATGCTGTCACTAGATTGAAAGGACATGCAGCATTGTGGTGGGATGAACTACAAGCTGACAGACGATGCAAGGGCAAGCAAAAGATCAAAAGCTGGGACAAGATGATCGCGAAGCTGAAGATGAAATTCATCCCTAGAGATTACCAGATCACTCTATTCAGGAGAATGCAGAACCTGAGACAGAAGCTGATGTCGGTGAAAGAATACACTGAGGAATTCTATAAACTGAACATCAGGGTAGGTCATCGGGAAAGTGATGATGAAAAGGTTGCCAGATACATGAATGGTTTGAGATATGATATCCAAGATGATATGAGCATGGTAACCATCCGAACGGTGGAAGATGCTTACCAGATGGCTCTGAAAGTAGAAGAGAAGCTGAGCCGAAAGCAAAGTCACAGAGGCCGAGTCAGAAGTCAGCCCAGAGGCAAATCAGTTGCCTAGAATAAATATCAGAAGCCCAAGGAATACTAGAAGAAACCTCATACTCAAACTGAGCGAGGTGGAAGTTCACAGCGAGGGAAATATGCTGAACAAAGAGGGCAGCATACTGAGCAGAGAGGAGACTATGTTGATAACAATACTTTTCCTCGTACTAGAGGTAGAGGAAGAGGAAGAGGTGGAGTAATTACATGCTTCACATGTGGAAAGAATGGGCACAAGTCTTATGAGTGTCCTGATAAAAAGAAAGAGACTGGAGAAGCTCACATCACCGAGGCACAGAGGCGGGATGTTGAGGCAGAAGACGCGGAAGGCGGAAGATTGCTGATGATGCGAAAATCTTTTTTGACACCAGAGAAGGAGGTGGAGAGTTCAGTCCAAAGGACCACACTTTTCAGGACTGCTTGCAAGACCAAGGATAGGGTATGCAAGGTCATTGTAGATAGTGGTAGCATGAACAATCTCATTTCAACCGAGATGGTAGAGAAGCTGGAGCTGGAGACGATTGATCATCCAAGCCCATATAGAATTTCATGGCTACAAAAAGGACACCAGGTAACTATCACTAAACAATGCCTAGTTGAATTCAAGATAGGGGGATATAATGATAAGATATTGTGTGATGTTATTCCCATGGATGTTTGTCATCTATTGCTGGGTAGACCATGGCAATATGACAAGAATGTGATTCATGATGGGAGAATGAACACATATACCCTAGAGAAGAATGAGAGGACACACATGTTGCTTCCAATTAAGGATAAGGAGGTGAGGCCGGAAGTAAGCAACACTGTACTTCTCATGAGTGGGAAGGAACTTCTTACAGAGGTTAAGAAGAAGGAGGATCCACAATTATTTGTGGTCAGGAAACCGAAGATTGTTTTGACCAGCACAAGAGTGGATGATTTACCAGAAGAAATTCAGGAACTGCTGGAAGAGTTCGCTGATATAGTAGTGGACGAATTACCTCGTTCATTGCCACCAATCAGAAGTGTGAGTCATCATATTGATCTCATACTAGGATCCAGTTTTCCAAACAAAGCCGAGTACAGATTGACGCCGCAAGAGAATGAAGAGGTCAAAAGGCAAGTCCAGGAGTTGTTGGACAAAGGTTTGGTTAGGGAAAGATTGAGTCCATGTGTTGTTCCAACAGTACTCAGTCCGAAGAAAGACGGGGGTTGGAGGATGTGTATCGAATCAAGGGAGATTAATAAGATAACTATCAGGTACAGATTTCCATTGCCAAGGATGGATGATCTAATGGATTTCTTGAGTGGAGCAAAGTATTTTTCAAAGATTGATTTGCAAATCGGTTATCATCAAATTCACATGAGAGAAGGTGACGAATGGAAGACAACATTCAAAACCAATGAAGGGTTGTATGAATGGCTTGTTATGCCATTTGGCTTAACAAATGTGCCAAGTACCTTCATGAGGTTGATGAACGAAGTCCTGAAAGAGTTCATCGAATTTTTTTTTATCGTGTATTTGGATGACATATTGATTTTTAGTAAATCAGTGGCAGAACACTTGAAGCATTTGGCTACAGTGATGCAGAAACTACAGCAGGAGAAGCTGTTGATAAACATGAAGAAGTCCTCATTCATGAAGACAGAGCTCATTTACTTGGGATTTGTTATTTCTGCAGATGAGTTGAGAATGGATCCAGATAAGGTGGAAGTAATCAAGAATTGGCCATCACTGAAAAACATTTTTGAGGTGAGAAGTTTTCATGGATTGGCTAGTTTCTACCGAAAGTTCATCAAGAATTTCAGTGGAATTAGCGCAGCAATGATGGATACAGTGAAGAAAAGACACAAGTCTTTTCATTGGACAGAAGAGGTTGAGAAAAGTTTTAATCTGTTGAAGAGGAAGATTACAGAACAACCAGTTTTGGTGTTGTCGGATTTTCGAAAGACATTTTAGGTGAAATGCGATGCAAGTGAGTTTGCAATAGGGGCAGTCTTGAGTCAAGAGGACAGGCCGATAGTGTACTTCAATGAGAAGCTGAATGAAGTGAAAGTGAAATACTCCACATATGATAAAGAGTTTTATGCTATCATACAAGCATTAAAGAAATGGAGGCATTACTTGATCCCAAAAGAGTTTGTCTTATGCAGTGATAATCATGCATTGTAGTTTGTGACTCAACAGGAAAAGTTGAATCAGAGACATGTTAAATGGGTTGAATATATGCAGAATTTCACTTTTGTGATTAAACATATTTCTGGTACTGCTAACAAAGTTGCTGATGCTTTGAGCAGGAAGTGTTTGCTGTTGCAGCAGTTCAAAGTCAAGACATTGGGTTTTGATGATCTCAGGGACATGTACGCAGATGATCAGGATTTCAAAGAGGTGTACGAAGCAACTGAGAATCCAGTTCTCAGAGATAGGAGCCAATGGGCCGAATACATGATCCAAGAAGGATTGATGTTTAAGGGCAATCAACTTTGTATTCCAAAGTGCTCCATGAGGGAGAATCTGCTGAAGGAGAAACATAGTGGAGGATTGGCAGGGCACTTTGGTCACGACAAGATGTTCGCAAAGCTGAATGAGTCATATTTTTGGCCGGGAATGCGAGCAGATGTCAAGAGATTCGTGGACAGATGCAGAATTTGCCAGCATTTGAAGGGAAGGAGACAGAATGTGGGGTTTTATCAACCATTGCCCATACCTGAAAGGCTGTGGGATGCAATTAGCATGGATTTCATATTGGGGTTGCCAAGAACGTAAAGAGGTTTTGATTCAATCTTTGTGGTGGTGGATAGATTTTCCAAGATGGAACACTTGATTCCATGTCAGAAAACCAGTGACGCAACTCACATTGCGAACCTGTTTTTCAAAGAGGTCATTCGACTTCATGGTTTGCCAATAAGTATAGTTTAGGATAGAGATACAAAGTTCACAGGGAATTTCTGGAGGACATTATGGAAGAAGCTGGGAACTAACTTGTTGTTTAGTTCAACGTATCATCCTTAGACGGATGGACAGACATAAGTGGTGAACAAAATTCTGGGAGACTTGCTGAGAAGCCTGGTGACAGGACACCACAGCCAGTGGGACCACATATTACCACAGGCAGAATTCGCGTATAATGACTCAGTAAACAGAAGAACATGGCAAAGTCTGTTTCAGATTGTCTATGGCATGCAACTAAGAGGAATTTCTAAGCTGAGGGATTTAGAACAGAATGCGACTAGAAGTGCTAGTGTAGAAGAATTCGTAGAGGCGATGAAAGAACTTCACAGTCAGGTGAAGGAGTGGTTAGAGAATTCAAGCCATGAGTATAAGCATAGAGCATATCAACACCAGAGGTAACTTCAGTTTGAGGTAGGTGATTTGATTCTAGCACATTTGAGAAAGGAAAGGTTCCCGAAAGGGACATATAACAAACTGAAGATGAAGAAAATCGGACCATGTAGGGTCTTGAAGAAATTTGGGGCAAATGCTTATGAGATTGAATTACCTGATGGGATCGAAATTTCTCCGATATTCAATGTCTCATATTTGTACCCATACAAAGCTGAGGAAGCATGAAAAAGTGATGAACAACCAGAGGTTCAGTGGAAAAAGCAGATACCAGTTGCAGAGAAGCCACAAATGGAAAGCATACTAGACAAAAGAATTGGCAAGAAGACCAGAAGAAAGCAATACTTTGAGTATTTGGTCAAATGGAAAGGACATCCAGTTGAAGATGCCAGCTGGGAGAATGAAGCAGAGATTCAGAAGCATGGACAGACCGTGTGAGAGCTCATGGACAGGAGCCCATGAAAGTTTTCAAGCGAGGGAGTATGATGGGGGAGCATCGCCAACATCAAGCGAGCCAGCGCGGAAGCCAAAGACAGCTGGACAAGCGCCAACACAAATTTTGAAACTACCTTGAAGTTGATGCACAATCTTAAATGAATTCATTAAGAAGAAGTGCACTTGTATATTGTAACTGGACCTTGAGCAATTCTCTCTCATCCTTAGTAGGTAGAAGGCATTTATGGTAGTTAATGTAAAGTAGATAGAATTCAATTCTAGATTAGACAGTTTTAGAGCGCAAGAGGGAAACGAGATATAGACACCCTCATTGTGTATTGTAACATTATTGAAGTAGGAAGAAGAGCATAGAAGAGAAGCAGAGAGCTGTGTAAGAACACCCATGTACAAACATTTGAATTAATAGAAAGCTTTGATTCAAATTCATGGCGTCGTGTTTGTTCTCTGTGTATGTATGTTGAGTGTCATGCTCATGAATGATTGCTTCCTGTTATACATTTGCTTTTATTGTATGTGTATATGATTTCATGTTTAAGTTTGAATTCTAAAAGGAAGAAGAAATGAGTTTCAATTGTTTCTCTGTCTGAGCAAGAGTTCCTGCAAGGAGTGCAGTTGAAGTGTCTGCAAGGAGTGCGTTGACAAAGGGCTCAGATAGTTTAGCCTTTGTTCTAAATTCACAGAAGTGCAGTTGAACACAGGAGCCGTGCAAGGAGTGTGCAGGCCGAGCGAAGTCTCAGGGTTGTGGACCTGAGTGAAGAATTTAGAGACTGCTGCTGCAAGATTGTGTAGGGTTGAATTAATCTCCGCATTTGGAAGCGTCTGAAGGTTGCCGCAAGGAGTGCGCGCAAGAGTCTTCTCTAAGACTCAGAGTTATAAGGAAGCTCAGGAAGGATAAGGTCTTCGAAGCGTTGAAGCACAGCCAGGGGAAGTTGCGACTGGAATTATTAAGGAGGCATCGTAAGTTCGTGCCGCAGGTGGATAAGTTGTGGAGGAACCCTTAGTCCATTCGTAGAAATCGTCAGGGAGGAAAGAACGGACGGTCGAAATTCTCCGAGGAGGATTCGCGAATTCCCGTGAGCCGTTAAATCTCACAGAGGAGCAAGAAAGATACCGTGAGTATATTCAGGAGGTTCTAAGCTCAGGAGGGATAGAACCGTCGATCTAAGGAAGCGAGGGCCGTTGGATCTTCATGTGGAATTCCATATCGGGTTTTCATGGATTGAAGTCCCGTAACTATGCAATGGGAATCGTAAAATCGAGAAACGCGATATCCCGACAGCCAAAAGATTGTGTGGGCCACAAGGGTCAGCGAAGTGGACAGGTGGCATGCCATTTCAGGGTTTCGCAGGGTGAAGTGCTGGAAACATATGCACTAGGATTCGTGATACCGCGAAGTCCGAAATCATGACAGGACTGAAGTGTCGTTGAAAGGTCAACTCGCGCGTGTGTCGGAGGATTGACATATTAGGATTCGTGAGTCGGGAAACCGAGTTGCTAGACATCGCGATTGTCGAAATCGCGATAAGGAAAGTCCCGAAAGGAGAGGAAGAGGTCAGCGTTGAATTGTATTGGGTTTCGGGGATTCGAGAGACCAATGCTCGACCATAGGATTTGCGAAGTCACGAAGTCTGATCTCCCAAGTGAAAAAGGAGATCCCGTGAGCATTTTGTTGTGGGTGAAAATTTCCCGATAGGGAAATAGAAGAGCCTTAGAGTTCTTTGGGCCGTGAAAAAAGGAAAGATCCTGTGCTGATGTGGACCTTTCGACCTGTGGGTTGTGAAGGGAGCGTGCGTCTGCATCAGTTACTTGGCTTCCCAAACCAATCAACACTCATTCTCTCACATGCTTCCCAACACCCACAACAATCCAAGTACCCAGCTCTCTTCTACCCAGCATGCACAACCCAAGAGAATGGACCCTCTCCTTTCTCTACCACGTAGTCCCTCAGTCGGTCCTTCTCCTTCTAGGGCTCCAGTGCAGCTGGTCCAGAATCTCCATGCTTGGACTCTTAGGACTCACAGTTGTGAGAAAAGATGTACATAGGCCAAAGCATATCATACATGTAGGCCTCAAATCATGGATGGATTACACCAACAATCTCTACATCCAACAATACCATGGATTCTCTTCAACAGTTCGTCTTCCTTTCCCAAGCCAAGATACAGATGAGGAAAGATGAGTGGGTGAAATAAATGAATGGAGTGAGATCTTCATGAAAGGTGTGGATAGAGAGCAATGGAGTTCATGCATGCATGAATGAGTGAGTGAGTGAACGAGTGAGGCATCAAACAACAAAACCAGAATAAGAACGGGAGTGAGAGAGAGAACATACCCCCCCGATAGACTAGGGACAGGTTTATGTAACTCTTGGGAATCAAGAACCTCATGGACTTCCCCCAAGAAGCTCACCTAACTGATTTCCCCCATTAAACAAAATGGGCAATTAAAAATGAAATAAACACTTAGCCCCTCAATCCCCCTTTCTTGTGGAATCATAACCCCCTATAACTCTAGTCCTTATCTGTCTAGCAACCAACGTTGTATTTATTATTAATAATGATCAAAAAATTAAATTTCGTAGGCACACTGGCCTCTTTTAATTGCTTGGGCACTTTAGCCTCTCAACACTTAAAAAATACATTATTTAATATGGGGCTAAAAACCAGGGGTGTTACATCCCCTCCCCCTTATTTTGGCACTGCCCTTAGTGAATATAAAAAACAAGAATATAAATTCCAAAATTTATTCAAAAAGATGCGGGTAATTTTCCCGCATGGCATATTCATGCTCCTAGGTAGAATATTTAGGACCGTAGCAGGTCCACTGATCTTTTATCATCTCTATAACTCGATTCTAGAGCATTTTGATTTTTCTGTACAATATTTACACTAGGTGGATTTGAAAGTCTCCCTCTATCTCTACTTGAATCAGATGCCAATCAATAACATGGTTAGGATCATGTACATACTTCTTTAGCAAAGAGACATGAAATACATTATGCACATTCATGGAAGCATGAAATGCAAGCATGTATGAAACTGGCCCTATTATGTCCAATATCTCAAATGGACCACAGAATCTGGCTGCCAGCTTTGTACAACTACCCAACTTCAAAGAGCTCTTCTTGGGATTTACTTTAAAAAACACATTCACCCCCACTTTAAATTCTCTTTCTATCCTATTCTTATCTGCATAAACTTTCTGTCTATCCTGAGCAACCTTTAAATTATGCTTAATCTTAACCATATGGTCTTCCATTTCCTTGAGAAACTTTGGCCCAAATACCACTATGTCTGCTAGGTTGTCCCAACTCACTAGAGTATTGCATTTCCTACCATATAAATATTCAAATGGGTTCATTTTCAATGAATCCCGATACCCATTATTATAGGCAAACTCGACCAATTGCAAATAATCTTCCCACTTAGATGGCTTATCCATCACATACATTCTCAACATGTCTTCAATTATGCGGTTGATCCTCTTTTTCTGCCCATATGACTGCGGATGATATGTTGTGCTAAAATTCAGATTTGTACCAAATTCAAATTTAATGTATAGATATTATTGTACAGATTTCGAGCTCAACTCGTATATTTTTTGTAAATGCTCATTTATTATGATAAGAGAGCACTAGGTAGAAAGGAGGGAAGGCTTGAGAAGCCCCTTCATGTATATATTTTTGTTTTCCTGTTCATTTAGAGGGTTGTTGAGATTGTTGCTGAAGTGTTTTTTGAAGAAGAGCTTGATGTTGATGATCTATTGTAAAAAGAAGCACGTAGAGGCTTTGTAAGAACTTTGTATATGTATATATACTTTACTTGAATATACGAGAAGGAGTTTTATTCAAATGTATGTGTCTTTATCTATCTCTGAGCTAGTTTCTTGAATGGGTTTATAGTGGTTGTCTTCTACCTGTTCATGCATGCGCTTTACATTTTCATGAATGAACTTATGAGTTTTGCATAAGTTTCAATTGTTTCTCTTCTGAAACCTTTGGTTCAGCTGTCTTGGAAGGTTGCATGTAGGAGAAGGAAAGACCTTCCAAAGCCTTTCCAGTCATCGATTCGGGAAGGAGCTTACAACTATCGATCCCGTTGGGGATTTGTTACTTTAGGAATTCATGGTTCAGGAGGATCGAGGGGTTTGTTGGTGGAAACTCCCATAGCGTGAAATCTCTGAACTCTCTAACTGAGTGGAGAAAAAGGGATAAGCCCAAAGTTTTGATCCCGGGGTCACATGGATCTAGTCCTTAATCACTAGGAGCTCTCGAGAAATATTTTTGGCTGTAATTAGAAGGAAAAGGCCCGTGGAAGCAAAACCAGAAGGTCCAAGGGGACCTTGTGAGCTAATCCAACTCCTGTAATTTGAAGATCCTTAGACCGAGATGTTAGTGGACCCCAGGTGAGAGTGGGGGTCTGCGCCAGAATATGATAGCACAAGTCATAGGGTTATCCAAACAAGGAGAAATATGGTTTAAAACTTGCCATTTATAAGGAAATCCATGGACACCTTTCATTAAAAGTTCAAGAAAAAATCCTAATTGAAGAGAGTGACGCCAAATACATTTCTTAAGCATCAATGGGATGAGCTAACATTACTTTTTACACGACCTGAACAAGATGGAAAGACAAATTCAAAGGCATCCATGGAGTGAAATAAAAATCATATATCATCAAGGATTCATAACATAGTTACCAACTTAACGAGAACTCTACAAAGTTCTTGTTTTTTGGGGGGTTAAGTTTTTTACCTTGTTTTTAAAAATGGTGCTACCGGTAGCACCCCCCTCCATTTTTAGGTGGTTTTTTGATATTTTAAATTTTCTGATACATAAGGTTTCCACTTTGTTTTTTTAAATGCTCGTTTTTTCATTTATTTTCAAATTTTTCAATTTTTTTTTTCTCAACGATGTTTTTTCATCTATTTATAAACTTTTCTATTTTATTTTTATTTTTTTGAAATTAAGATTTTTCATATAATTATCCGTCCTTAATTAAGTTATGGTTCCATACATTTTAAATATAGTGGAAAATATCATTTTTTAGACAGTTTTTTTTACCTTCAATAGATAGAAAATAAGTGTTGTTAAATAACAATATTTTTAAATATTTAGAAAAAAAAATATAATTCTTTTTTTTATCAATTAAAAACTAAAATAAATAAGAAAACAAACAAAATTGAAATTAAAAAAACAAAAACATTTTAAAAACAAATTTATATGAGAAAAAATCATCTAAGAAAAACCTAAAAAGCTAAAGAAGACAAAAAAAAACCATAAAATTAATTTAT
>ML809513.1:13382-42809 GCA_009831015.1 Picea engelmannii | reverse complement strand
CCATTCAGGGACATGTTGGCAATTTGGTCTGGGGAAATAAAATACAAATTGAGTAGCATAACGGAGTTTCGTAATATCCCACATATAGGTTTTTCCAAGGCCCATGCGACCACACTACCCACAATCACCCGACACAATGTTCTTGAAAATTGACCTCTTCTTCAGAAATTGCACTGTGCCTCACTGAGAAAAACCCTAGTTCTGGAGTTCCTCCAACAAATGTTTTTTTGGGCAATGGAATGAAAACAAAGGGGGCCCACTAGATGAAACTTGGTGCCCTATATCTAATGCAACATATGGTTCATCCATATGAGGCCCAGTTAGAGCTCTATCACGAGTTCCAACTCCCCTCCTCAAGTCATTCAGGGACATGTTGGCAATTTGGTCCATGGGCATAAAATCCAAACTGAGCAACATAATAGAGTTTTGTAAGCTCCCACACATTTATTTGTCCAATGTAATATCCCTAGGCCGAACCCAATTGTAAATGTCAATGCAAATGTACTTAAGCTGGTAAGTTGTTGGATATCATTTTTTATGCACCTTTCATGGAATAGTGTGCGCATGTACTGCACAGTAAAATGATGAAGTGTGGACATTCAAGGATACTGCGTGTAGTAACTTAAGTGCGCGTGATTTTGACACCAGGGAGCCTTTGTGTATATGCTATGTTTTATAGGCTGGTGAGTCAGTTTTGTGATGATTAGGCCAGAGAGCCTAGATGCTAAAAGTCAGTGCACCTATTTTTGTATATGTCTCATGGTTAATATAAAATACATTGTTACACGCAGACCGACCACGATAAAAGAGATGGGGGACTAAACTCCACTAGTTAGGGAAAGGGTGGGGGCCAAAAGTTAAGGAAAAGGGGCTAAGCTAGGGAGCTTAAGCCAAAAAGGAATATTATATTAATATTTCTTTAAATCATAAAGTATGGATAATTATTTTACCCTAAGTTCTAAAGTTTGGGACAAGTGGGCCAAAGTAGCTCCCAACATGACAAGTGTCAAGTTGGGGACATGCATACATATTGTTGGGACTTAGTTCATTTTTCCATTCATTCCTTCCATCATTCAACCATGATTCCATGACCTTTTTACTCACGTAGTCATTTATTCCTCATACATTCCTATCACTGTACCAAAACTTATATCCATAAGCATAACCATTGGTGTAGCTGGTTAGCTTGGGAGCTGGAATGAAGAAGCGGGTTCTCAGGCCCATGGGATATTGAAGAGGTGGGTTGTCAGTCCTGTGAGAAATTTCTCTCTAGGTGAGATAATTGTTGGGAATTGATTTCCTGAAGGTGCTAAAATACAACTACAGGGCTTTGAGACTTCCTGTTCGGCCTGTTGTTGAAGCCCGAAAAGGAAGTGGGGCAGTCGAAGGATTGTTGAGCAGAAAAGGGGAACACTTCCTGGGGAGGGACATGCATGTGGGGAATGAGGGACTGTAGGCTGTTAGTTTGATTTGGCACCTGCGACGAAGTCTTTCCTGTTGTCTATGAACCATTATCCTGGTTAGGAATCCCTTTACCCGGGTGGAGTTTAGTCCCAGCTCAGGGGTGACCCACTACTGAGAGTGATGAACAATGTGGTCTAAGGCTGGGAGGTTCATGGAAGGTCTGCATGTAGTTGGTGATATTCTTACCAAGATAAGTGTCAATTGTGTGATAAAATTACATGTTGCATTTTTATTTACGTGTGTATTTTTATGGGTTTATTTTATGTGTGGTTATAACTGTCTATATATTTATGGGTATTTCATGTATATGTTTAATGTTATTTCAGTAGGAATCTGTGCATTTACAGAACGTATTTGTCTGTTTACGTTTTATATATAATGTTTCACAAGAGTACTGTGTATATATATTTTTTAATTGCATGCAGTTTGAAAAAACAATTATGTGGCATAACTCAATTGGGTGTTGGGTATGTTACAATATGTTCCACAGAGAGAATGAAAGCGTTCTCTCGTGTATCGTGGCTCGACCTAGGTGGTCAGGGACATTACAATATGGTATAAGAGCTTCAATTTTCAACACTAAGCCTGGATGGGCCGAGCAAGTTGAGTTGAAGAGAAATTTCACAGAGGATTGATTTTGAGGTGGCCAAATTTCAAGTCATAGAGCATCCATGGTAAATTTTAGAAGCAACGACGTGGAATTGGGAAAAGCCCCAATTTTTGTTGTTAAATTCATGAGAAAATGGAGAAATTCAGCCAAGTGGTGAGATATTATTGGTTTAATATCTGTTCTAGCAAATTCAGACTTGGAATTGGTCGAATTTGAAGTTGCAATGAAGCCATCACAGTTGGAGCGAGATTAGTAATTAACAATTCTCAATTCGTGAATTGAGTTGGGTAAATTCATTCCAGAAATGTCAACCCACAATGATTTGTTGTTGCAGAGGTTGAATTGGTTTTATCGAGGTGAAATTGAATGAAGTTCATAGTTTTAGAATGTCTATGTTGAATTGGGAAAAAAAAAAAGTTATGCAAAAACCCTAATTTCTGCAGCGGAATTCACAAGGAATTGATGCGCACAAAAATGAATGTGCGCAGGTGGGCACACTAAAAATGCATGATGCGCAGTGAAAATATTGTGATATGTAAAATTGGGCACTGCACGGAAAGATATTGGCGTGTTGGTGCACACCAAATTTTGGTGTTGTGCGAAAAAGTATTGGTGTACGGGTGCGTGCACTAAATTTTGGCACTGCATAGAAAAATGTTGACGTCACGAAGAAAAAGGTTGGTGTGCGGCTACGTGCACTAAATTTAGCATTGCGTGGTGTGCACACACATAATAATGGTGTGCATGGTGTGTGCAATATTGGTAGAGCACAGAGGAATTTTGTTGGTGCGCGCAGAATGTGGGTATATATTGTCATGCGACAGTTTAGTTAATGGTGCGCGCAGAGTATTGGTGCACGGTGGGGGCATACTGAACTTTGGCATGGTGCACTGCATAGAGTGAAATGCGCGTGGAATATCATCATGTGATACAAAAACTGTGCACAATAGGTATTGTTCAAGAACCAAAATTTTGCACAGTGGATATTGGTGCGCGACACAAAAGTAGTGCGCGCAAGATTATTGGCGCGACCAAGAAGTGATGCAGAGTGGTTATAGGTGCGCAAAGAACGATTTACCTTGTGGTGTTGCTTCACATGGTAAATATGGGTGTACCGGTTGAAATTTGTGCACGCGAAGTAGTTTGGAGGGTGAACAACAACGGAAAACCAGTGATTTTCTACGACGTTTTATATCATTTCAATGTCATCTTTTTGCAGCGCATTTTTGAGGGCCTTAACAATGTTTTTAGCTACTCAAAAACCACACAAAGAGAGTGTGCCAAGGCACACTCGATCTCTGCATATCAAATAAAAGAGTTCGGAGAGATATTTCTAATGGTGTAAACTGTTCATCAAACAGAGCTTTTATGAGAAAGTTACAGCACAAACAGTGGAGGGTAAGTTTTAAGACCCATCTACCTTCAAAGAGCCATAACTTTCTGCTCCAGAATCAGATTGAGGCGCAGGAGCAGTCAATGGAAAAATATTGAGCCATAGAAGACAGTCGCAAAGATGAATTAAATTTATGGTCATGTTAAATATGTTTAATATGGAAAAGAAGGTACCTATAACATTCTAGACCAAAAACACAAATTGGCCTAGAACTTCAGTAAGTTGTAACTAGCAGACAAGAACCCAGAAAAAGGTGAAACTTGGACAGAGTGTCCATAATATTTATATGAAGAAACCCAATTGAGATTCAATGAAAAATCCAAAGAAGTAGGTGCAAAAATGCATAATTACAGCGCAGAGTTGTGCCAAGTTGAAAAATGAACAGAAAAAAAATAAAAAAAAATTAATGGGCAAATTTAAAATAACCATAACTTTCTACTCAAGACTCGGAACTGAGTATGGAAACAGGCGTTGGAAAGGTATCAAACAGTAGAATATAATTATTCACCCAGAAAATTGATCTAGGAAGTCAAATTTTCAGGAAATCAGAAGAAATAATTCTGATATATTATTGAACCAAAATGGTTCATATTTTTCATGAATTGTTGAAACAGTTAGCCTGATAAAGTTTCGTTGGCTACACATTTTGCAGAGTTAACAAAAACTAGATTAGATCAGGATCAACACAAAGTCCATCATAATGGAAGATGCACAGAGTGATTACAGCCAGGAAGATGAAATCAACGGGATGGATGTCCATTTGGGCATTGAAGGAACAAACTCCAATGGACATGGAGAAGGAAGAGATGAAAACATGAGTATGGTAGAGACCATTAAAAAATTTCCAAAGGATGTCCAAAGACATAAAGCTGATAATGAAAGGCTTATGAGAGATAAGGAGCAACAGGATGACTTCAACATGAAGTTAATGTAGAGCTTGAACATAATAGAAAAGAAATTGGATAGGGAGAGTGGCTCAAGCAAATCTAGAAGTCACATGCCTCCTGATGAGAATAGAAGAACAAGAAGTGTTAGAAGACATCACCATCACTCCCCGAGGCATTCCAATAAGAAGGAAAACATCAGCTCAAGTCCATCCCCTATTAGGAAGAATAAGATGTATGGGGTGGATGAGCTACGAGGAGAAATGAACAAAATCAAACCTCCTACATTTGGCAATGAGCACAAGAAGGATGAAGATGCAGAGACATGGCTAATGGGCATGAGAAAGTATTTTCAATTGCATAATTATTCTTCTCATGCAAAATGTAGAATTGCCATCTATCAAATCAAGGGAAAATAATCCATGTGGTGGGATTAGCTTGTGCAGGTGCAACACATTAAAGAGAAAAGTGTTGCTTGGAGGGAATTCAAGAAGTATTTTGAGAAGAAATACTTGACTAAAAGATATTATGACAAGAAAATGAAAGAGTTCTTTGAACTCAAGCTTGGGAGTATGACCATAGATGAATATGAGAGAAGGTTTTTATAACTGTTGAAGTATGTCTCTTTCATCAAGGATGAAACAGTTAAGATTCAAAGGTATTTGAGTGGATTACCATCATTCATCAGTGACAAAATACAATATGATGATCCCAAGACATTGGAGGAGACCATAAGGCGAGCTAAATGCCTATATGATCAGCAAAAATCAAGGCCGACCTTCCAAAAATCTTGGGAAGACAAAAATAAATTCAAGTTGGATCAGAGGAAGAAGGGGACTAAGCCACCATTCTTCAGAAATAATCCTCAGGGACAACCAACTTCTAGAGAACCCAGAACGATTGAGACAGGGGGTCAAGGGCCAAGGCAACCACCTATTTAATGTTGGGGATGTAAAGGAGATCATATGTTCAGATATTGTCCTCACAGAGGTGAGAAAGTGAGGATTGTTCACAATGTACAATAAGCTAAAACAATGGAGGACATGGGCATAAATGAACCAAGGATCTATGCAGCCCTGAACAACAAGCAAGCAGAGTATCAGTCACATATGATTGAAGTTGAAGGTATGATCAACAACCAAACCTTTGCTATTTTAATTGATATTTTAATTGATTCAGGAGCTAATCATAGTTATATAGATCCTAAGATGGTCGAAAGATTGCATTTGCCAAGAAGCAAGCATGAAAAATCTTGGTTGGTGCAGCTGGTTACCAGAGCCAAAAGAAAAGTTAATGAGATGGTTAAGTCATGTCTTATGGACATGAATGGACTAAACACTAGGGTAGATTTGAACATCTTGCCTTTAGGTTCCTATGATTGTCTAATTGGGATGGATTGGTTGGACCAACATAATGAAATACTAGACTTTCATAACAAGGAATTTACTTACTTGGATGAGGAAGGGAACCTAAGGCAAGTGTGGGGAATTCCCAGGGTAGTAACCATTAGAGAAATTTCAGCATTGCAGTTGAAGAAATGTTACAGAAAAGGGTGTCAAATATTTGCAACTCACATGGAAGAGACACCTAAAGATAAGGTGCCAAATTTGGAAGATCATGCGGTCCTGGAAGATTTTGAATATGTGTTCAAGGAGGTACCATGACTACCCCCAAAGAGAGATATCGACTTCTCTATAAATTTAATGCCTGGAGCAGCTCCAGTGTCAAAGATTCCTTACATGATGAGTACACCAGAGCTGAAGGAGTTGCAAATGCAGCTTGAAGAAATTTTGAAGAAGAGGTATATATGCCCAAGTGTGTCACCTTGGGGTGCCCAAGTCTTGTTCGTGAAGAAGAAAGATGAGACATTAAGATTGTTCATTGATTTCAGACAGCTGAATAAAGTGATTGTGAAGAACAAATATCCTCTGCCAAGGATTGATGATCTCTTTGATCAATTGAAGGATGCAAAGATATTTTCAAACATAGATCTTAGGTCAGGATACCATTAGGTAAGGATTAAAGAGGAATATATCAACAAGACTGCCTTCAGGACAAGGTATGGTCATTATGAGTTCACAGTAGTGCCATTTAGGTTGTCAAATGCACCAGCTGTTTTCATGTGCTTAATGAATGGTGTTTTTTGAGGATATTTAGACAAGTTTGTCATTGTATATTTGGATGAAATTCTTATATATTCTAAATCAGAGAAAGAGCATGAGAATCATTTGAGGATGGTGTTGCAAGTATTAAGGGGACGTCAGTTCTATGCAAAATTGAGCAAGTGCTCATTTTGTCAGTAGAAAATTCATTATTTGGGACATATAATTTCAAAGGATGGGATAGCAGTGGGTCCTGAGAAGATAGAAGCCATTAGAGAATGTTCAGTGCCAAAGAATGTGACAAAGGTTAGATCATTCATGGGCCTTGCAGGCTACTACATGAGATTTATTGAAGGATTCTCAAGGATTGCACACCCAATCACTTCCTTGCAAAGAAAGGGTGTGAAGTTTCAGTGGACATTAGATTGTGAAAAGAGTTTCCAACACTTGAAACAATTATTAACAAGTGATCCAATACTAAGGATTGCAGACCCAAATGAAGACTTCATTGTATGCACAGATGCATGTAAAGAAGGACTTGGTGGAGTCCTCAGTCAAAATGGGTTTGTTATATGTTATGAATTAAGGAAGTTGAAGGAGCATGAAAGACACTATGTTACTCATGATTTGGAGTTGGCAGCTATAGTGCATGCCTTGAGGAAATGGAGACACTACCTCATGGGGAAAATGTTTGAGCTGAGGACAGACCATAATGGTCTGAAATATTTATTTGATCAACCAACTCTAAATGCTAGGCAAATCAGATGGTTAGAATTTCTAAGAGAATATGACTTTGATATAAAGCATATCAAGGGGAAAGAGAACAAAGTGGTTGATGCACTCAACAGAAGAGTGCATGAATTGCATGCTACAACCATTAGCATGTACCAATCATATTTGAAACACAGAATTTTGGAGGATGCAAATTTAGATTTGCAATATAAGGAATTAGTGGCAAAATTACAACAAGGTAATTTACAGTTGAAAATTAAAGAATACAAGCTAGATAATGATGAAATTAGCATGTACAGGGGAAGAATTTATGTACCAAATTCCTAGGAATTGAAAAATCTGATATTGGGAGAAATGCATAAGGTAACTTATGCTGGGCACCCAGGTTATCAGAAAACTATTGCAGCTGTCAAAAGCCAATAATATGAAGAAAGAGGTTGTTGATTTTATTGCCAAATGTTTGGAATGTCAAAAGGTAAAGGCTGAACATAGACACCCAACTAGTTTGCTACAACCATTACCCATTCTTGAGTGGAAATGGGAAGTTGTAACAGTGGATTTCATCACCAAACTTCCCAGAACAAACAAGCAACATGATTCCGTCATGGTAGTGGTGGATAAGCTTACTAAGGCTGCCCATTTTATTCCAGTTAAGCTCACTCACAAGGCAGCCAACATTGCAGATGTTTATATGAGGGAAATTGCTAGATTACATGGCACACCCAAGACAATTGTGTCTGACAAAGATCCAAAATTTACATCAAAAATTTGTAAGGGATTATTTAATGGATTTGGAACAAATTTGAATTTTAGTACAACTTATCATTCAGAATCAGATGGATAAATAGAGAGGGTGAATCAAGTGATTGAGGATATGATGAGGATGTATGTGATGGAAAAACCATCAAAATAGGAAGACTACCTACACTTGGTAGAGTTTGCTTATAACAATGGGTACCAAGAATCTCTAAAAATGAGCCCATTTGAGGCACTTTATAGAAGAAAGTGCAACACACCGGTAAGTTGGGATAACCTAGAAGATAGAGCAGTGGTTGGGCCAAATTTACTCAGGGAAATGGAGGAGCAAATGTTGAAAATAAAACAAAATTTAAAGGATGACCAAGACAGGAAGAAAATATATGTTGATAAGGGCAGAACTCACAGGGAATTTAAAGTGGGAAACCATGTATTCTTGAAAGTCAAATCCAACAGAAGTTCCCTGAAGTTGGGAAATTGTTCAAAGTTGGCAACTTGCTATTGTGGGCCGTTTGAAATCCTAGAGAGGATTGGCCCAACAGCTTATATGATTGCATTGCCTACATCTATGTATGTTCATAATGTATTCCATGTATCATTGCTCAAGAAATATAAACCCGATGCTAATAATGTTATTGATTGGAATGTGATTCAAGTGAATCAAGAAGGCGCTTTCCAAGTGCATTCGGTACGCATTCTGGACCGGAAAATCAAACAACTCCAGAATCGATCCATAGGGCTTGTAAAGGTCCAATGGACCTGGTACGGTCCTGAGGATGCTACTTGGGAGCATGAGGATGCAATGCGGGCAGATTGCCCGCATCTTTTTAAGTATTTTTGAAAATTTTGTTGTATATGTGTACATGATGCACTGAGGTCAATGCATAAATAAGAGGAGGGGATTGTAATATCCCTAGGCCGAAACCAATTGTAATGTAAATGAAAATGTACTTAAGATGGTGAGCTATTGGATATCATTTTGTATGCACCTTTCATTGCATAGTGCGCACATGTACGGTGCAGTAAAATGATGAAGTGTGCACATTCAAGGATACTGCGCGCAGTAACTTAAGTGCATGTGATTTTGAGGCCAGGGAGCCTTTGTGTATAGGCTATGTTTTATAGGCTGGTGAGCCATTTTTGTGATTATTAGGCCGGAGAGCCTAGATGCTAAAGGCCAGTGCACCTATTTTTGTATATGTCTCATGATTAATATAAAAAAATTGTTGCGTGCAACCCGACCATGATACAAGAGATGGGGGACTAAACTCCACTAGTTAGGGAAAGGGTGGGGGCCAAAAGTTAAGGAAAAGGGGCTAAGCTAGGGAGCTTAAGCCAAAAGGGAATATTATATTAATATTTCTTTAAATCATAAAGTATGGATAATTATTTTATCCTAAGTTCTAAAGTTGGGGACAAGTGTGCCAAAGTAGCTCCCAACATGACAAGTGTCAAGTTGGGGACATGCATACATATTGTTGGGACTTTGTTCATTTTTCGATTCATTCGTTCCATCATTCAACCATGATTCCATGACCTTTTTACTCACACAGTTAGTTATCCTTCATACCTTCCTATCACTATACCAAAACTTGTATCCATAAGCATAACCGTTGGTGTAGCTAGTTAGCTCGGGAGATGGACTGAAGAAGCAGGTTGTCAGGCCCGTGGGATATTGAAGAGGCAGGTTGTCAGGCTTGTGAGAAATTTCTCTCTGGGTGAGAGAATTGTTGGGAATTGATTTCATGAAGGTGCTAAACTACAACTACATGGCTTTGATACTTCCTGTCCAACATGTTGTTGAAGCCCGAAAAGGAAGTGAGGCAACCGAAGGACTATTGAGCAGAGAAGAGGCACACTTCTTGGGGTGGGACATGCATGTGGGGAATGAGGGACTATAGGTTGTTAGTTTGATTTGACACATGTGACAAAGTCTTTCCTATTGTCTATGAACCATTAGCCTAGTTAGGAATCCCTTTACCCAGGTGGAGTTTAGTCCCAGCTCGGGGGTGACCCACTACTGAGAGTGATGAGTAGCGTGGTCTAAGGCTGGGAGGTTCGTGGAAGGTCTGCACGCAGTTGGTGATATTCTTACCAAGATAAGTGTCAACTGTGTGATAAAATTACATGCTGCATTGTTATTTACGTGTGTATTTTTATGGGTTTATTTTATGTGTGGTTATAATTGTCTGTATATTTATGGATATTTACTGTATATACTACATGTATATGTTTACTGTTATTTCAGTAGGAATCCGTGCATTTACAGAAAGTATTTGTCTATTTACATTTTATATATAATGTTCTGCAAGAGTACTGTGTATATATATATTTTAATTGCATGCAGTTCAATTTTTTTATGTGGCATAGCTCAGTTGGGTGTTGGGTATGTTACAGTATGTTCCGCAGAGAGAATGAAAGTGTTATCTCGTGTATCGTGGCCCAGCCTGGGTGGTCAGGGACGTTATATCCAAGGACCACATAACCATGCTACCCACAACCATCTGGCACATTGTTCTTGAAAATAGAACTCTTGATTAGAAATTGCACAGTGCCTCACTGAGAAAAATCCCAATTTCATAGATCCTCCAAAAAATGATTTTTAAGGAGACAAAATGATAGTGGAGGGGCCCCACTAGTTGAAACTCAGTGCCTCATATCTAATGCAAAAAATAATTGATTCATCTAAGGCCCAATTAGAGTTTTATTGAGAGTTGCAACTTTCCTCAAGTCATTCAGGGACTTGTTGGCAATTTGGCCCAAGGGCATAAAATCCAAACCGAGCAACATAACAAATTTTTGTAAACTTCCACATGCTTTTTTGGCCAAGGCCCATGCGACCATGCTACCCACAATCAGCCAACACAATTTTCTTGAAAATAAACCTCTTGATCATAAATTGCACTGTGTCTCACTGAGAAAAACTCTAGTTTCAAAGATCCTCCAACAAACACTTTTCCTGGCAACAAAATGATAGCGGAGGGGCTCCACTAGCTGAAAACCGGTGCTCTGAATCCAATGCAACCAATGGTTTTTCCATTCGAGGCTCAGTTAGAGTTTTATCACGAGTTGAAACTTGCCTCCTCAAGCCATTTAGGGACATGTTGGAAATAGACCTAGACCTAAACCATGACCATGACATAGACCTAGACTTAAACCATGACCTATACTTATACCTATACCAAGACCTATACCTACACCATTACTATGACCTAGACCATAAACCATGGCAAGACAAGGCATGACAAGGCAAGGCATGTCAAGGCAATGTCTAGGTATAGGTCTAGGTCTAGGTATGGCAATGCAAGGCAAGGCAATGAAAGGCAAGGAAAGACAAGGCAAGGAAAGACATGACAAGGCTAAGCAAGGCTACACATGGCAAGGAAAGGAAAGGTCTAGGTATAGGACTAGGTCTAGGTATACGTGCTATATTTTTTTATAAAAGTTATTGATTTGAAAGATTAGTTTTTATTTCTTTGATTTTAAATAAGGCCTTGAAGTTATGTTTTCTTTCATGTAATCCAATAGAAATTACGGATCAATAGTATAGTGATACTACACCATAAGGATGGAACATAACCATATTTAGTGACATCCCTCTCTATGTAAATCCTATTAATTATGATAATCCATGTTTCACAACTATGAATATACCTAAGATATAGAAATAAAGAGAGATTATGTAATGACATTGAAATTCTCATGCAAGTATTTTGATTTAAGATAGATGGGTGCCCCCCAAGGTGTAGGGTAGTCGGTGATAGAGTGTATTGTTAAGGCACTCTGTTATATGAAGTCACCGGTTTGAAACCACAACTTACCTTATGTGTTGTGTATGGGGCATCATGGGCACACCTAGAGGTTATAGTGGTAATATTTGGATAACATGACCACGTGTCATGCGAGTACGTGCCTGACTAGTTGTTGATTCCACTAGTAAAAAAAACAATATAGATGGGATAACAAGTTGTAGAATTACATGCTTAAGGATTCATTTGATTGTAATTTTTAGGCATTATTTTTTTAAGCAAAAAAAAAAGGCATGATACATGAATGCCATTATTTTCTTATTAAATTAACTAAAAAACAAATTTATTAGAAATTAATTGACTTTGGAAATAATTTAATGGTGTTTATGATTATAGAGACAAATTTCTTGTGGGTGAAGGAAAATAAACTCTATAACAATGAAAATAAATATATTTTTACAAACAATTAGTTTTATGAATATCCTAATGAAAGCACCTTTTAGATGAATTGTGGTTAGTCTTTATCTTCTAAAAGGTGTACATGATACACAACCCCTTTGAAAAATATGGTAATTACATGAAATTCACAATTTTATTGTTATTAAAAGAGTTTTATATTATCTATGTATTAAAAGAGTTTTATATTATCTATGTTATTAAAATAGTTTTGTGTTATCTATGTGTAAATGTGTATAAGCATATCTATGGTTATTGAAATCATTTGAAAATTTGTATAGTTATCATATGTTGTTTTGTATTCCAGCTCAATCCATTGTTTACCTATTCAAACACTTTGATGATAATCATCATTTTGGTTTTGTATTAATTTTAATCATGTGAAAGGAATCAATAATTATAGGTGTAAACTCAACAAGGATACCTAAATCAGGTTACTATTTTATTGAAGGGTGTTAAGTAAGCATTCAAAGAGTTAACAATTTGAAGAAGATTGATTGTTAAAATAGTTGAAATTTAGTGTTTAACCTATAATTATATGGCAAGGAAAGGCATGGTATGGCAAGGCATGGCAAGGAAATGCAAGGAAAGGCAATGAAAGGCATGGCATGGAAAGTCAAGGAAAGACATGGTATGGAAAGGCAAGGCATGACATGGCATGGAAATTCAATGCATGGCATGACATAGCAAGGCAACACATGGCTTGACATGGAAGAAAAGGAAACATAAGGCAATGAAAGTCATGGCATGGCATGGAATGACATGGGAATCCATGGCATGGCAAGGAAACACATGGCATGGAATGGAAAGGAAAGGAAATACATGGCATGGCATGGCAAGGAAAGGAATGACATGGAAAGGAAAGGCATGGCATGGAATGGAAAGGAAAGGAAATGCAAGGGAAGGCAATGCAATGAAAGAAAATTAAAGGCATGGCATGGAATGACAAGGCAAGGCATGGCACGTAAAGGAAATACATGGAATGGCATGACATGGCAAGGCAAGGCATAGCATGGCATGGCAAGGAAAGGAATGGCATGGCAAGAAAAGGCAAGGAAATGCAACACAAGGAAATGAAATGCAAGGAAATGCAATGTATGGCATGTCATGGCATGGCATGGTACATAAATTCATGGAATGGAAAGGAAAGGAAAGGCATGTAATGGCATGGAAATACAATGCATGGAATGACATGGTATGAAAAGGAAAGGAAACACAAGGAAAGGAAAGGCAGGGATGGGGAATGAAACACAAGGAAATGCAAGGCATGGCATGGCATAGCAAGGAAAGACATGGAATAGAAAGGAAAGGGAAGGCATCGAATGGAAAGGAAAGGTGTGTCATGGCATGGAAAGGCAAGGCATGGCATGGCAAGGCAAGGAAAGGAAATGCAAGGCAAGGCAATGCAACAAAAGGCAATGCAAGGAATGAAAAGGAAAGGAAAGGAAATGCAAGACAAGATGATGCAATGCAAGGAAATGAAAGGCATCACATGGCATGGCATGGAAAGGAAAGACATGGCATGGCATGGCATGGCATGGAAAGGCAAGGTAAGGAAATGGAACACAAGGCATGGCATGGCATGGCATGGCATGGCATGGCATGGAAAGGAAAGGCATGGCATAGCAAGGCAAGGAAAGGCAAGGCATGACATGGAAAGGAAAGGAATGGCATGGAATGTCAAGGAAAAACATGGCATGGCAAGGAAAGTCAAGGAAATGCAAGGCAAGGAAATGCAACACAAGGAAATGAAAGGAATGACATGGCATGGCATGTAAAGGAAAGACATGGTATGGAAAGGAAAGGCATTGTATGGCATGGCATGGAAAGGAAATACATGGAAAGGCAAGGGAAGGAAAGGAAATGAAATGCATGGCATGACAAGGTAAGGCAAGACATGGCATGGCAAGGAAATGCATGACATGGCATGGGAATCGAAGGTAAGGAAAGGAAATGCAAGGCATGGCATGTCAAGGAAAGGAATGACACGTCATGGCATGCCAAGGAAAGGCATGGAATGGAAAGGAAAGGCAACGCATGGCATGACAAGGAAATGGATGGAATGGCATGACATGGAAATGAAAGGAAGGGCATGGCATCGAAAATCAAGGAAAGGTAGGGAAATGAAAGGTAAGGAAAGGCTAGACATGGAAAGGAAAAAAAAGGTATAGGTATAGGTCTAGTTATAGGTATGGTAAGGAAAGGTAAGGCAATTCAAGGCAAGGAAATGAAAGGCATGACAAGGAAACACAAGACATGGCAAGACAAGGCATGAAATGGAAAATCAAGGCAAGGTAAGGCATGGCATGGCATGGAAAGGAAAGGTAAGGAAAGGAAAGGAAATGAATCCATGACATGGCATGGCATGAAAGGAAAATTATGGGATGTAAAGGAAAGGAATGGCATGAAAATTCAAGGAAAGGCATGGCAAGGCAAGACAAGGCAAGGAAAGGCTAGACATGGAAAGGAAAGGAAAGGCTAGACATGGCAAGGAAAGGAAAGGCATGGTGAGGCATGGTATAGGTATAAGTATAGGTCTAGGTATGGAAAGGAAAGGCAAGGAAATGTAAGGCATGGAAAGGAAATGCATGCCATGGAAAGGCAAGGAAATAAATGGCAAGTGAAGGCAAGGAAAGACATGGTATGGCAAGGCAAGGTATGGCATGAAAATTCAAGGAAAGGCAAGGCATGGCATGGCATGGAATGGCAAGGCAAGGCGAGGCAAAGAAAGAAAAGGAAAGGCAAGGAAAGGTAAGTAAAGGAAAGAAAAGCAAAGGAAAGGAAAGGCTAGGAAAGAAAGGCAAGAAAAGGAAAGGAAAGGCTAGGCTAGGCATTGATCACATGCTTTGATGTGGACTCTCCATCCACTTGGAATCTTGCACACTCATCCATGGAGTTGGATACCTTGGAATTCACACATATTTAGTGGTTCCATGCATGCATGTTCTTGGAGGGAACATTCTGTTAGAATATAATGGATGTGCTCATTTTACCATTGAAAATATCACTATTGTCACCCAACCATAGGCCAAAGCCACCCTCCGAGCACCTTAACCTTGATAGAGAAGCACTCTGGAAGCAAACCCTAGGCTAGATAGCCAAACAAAGGGGCAACACACCTTTCCCTAAGGATAACACACCAACAAGAGCTGATCAGATAGTCCAAACCCTAACAAAGAGATAGTCCAAGCATAACTGCTAGATGCAGTAGCTGAAACGACAGCTCTCCTCCAAACCTGCGTAGAAACTGGGTAACTGTAGTGCGCACAAGTGTTGCTCTGTAATACTGAGACTGCCTGCTAGAATGAAGACTGGCCT
The DNA here is from genome assembly GCA_009831015.1 of Picea engelmannii. Taxonomy (NCBI): domain Eukaryota; kingdom Viridiplantae; phylum Streptophyta; class Pinopsida; order Pinales; family Pinaceae; genus Picea; species Picea engelmannii. Next base: position 27,345 of record ML809513.1, on the reverse strand, counting down.
CCTGTATTTATAGTAATTCTGGATAACTGCCTGGGCCGACTTCTCATTCTGGGTATCTGTCTGTTTAGTATATTATTATTTCTTCTGGATGACTTCTTCTCTTGGAGGATAATAACCTAATACAAATTATCTTCTTGAGCTGACAAGTCTTCTAGGGTTATTAGACAACTCATTAGGGTTTCTCTTGCTTCCCAGAGTATTCTATTCTCATCAAGTTTACACGCGGAGGTAAATACCTCCCGCAGCTACCATAATATCAACACTCTCTCCTAGCTAGGGAGGTATTACAGGTAATGGTCTTGAGCACAAAAACATACCATTCACCCGGTAGCATCAACATAGTTGTCTAGACTGTCTCATGACTAGATCATGAGCATCATCATCACCATCAGTGTCATCAACTACATCATCTCTCGAAACCATAATTCATCTAAGTAATCAGACATGATGTTGGATAAGTCACTCACACCATAGAGTGATACAAGAGTCATTCTTCTAATCTGGACATATGTCCTAGAAGAGTAGATGTTCTGAACCATTTTCTGTCTGAGAAATCTCTGTCCTTTAATCATCCATTTGGTTGATAATAATTTACCAAACTGTTGATAGTATTCAATGCAATCAGAACAAAAATAGAACACAACTGTGTCTATCCATAGTAGTACATAACTACAATCCAGTGGTACAGTACCACACCAAGTAGCAAACAAGTACTTGATCAGTAACGTATAATCACGAACAATGGAACACATCCACCACAGTAGTATACATCTACTATCATACAGTCTTCATAACAATCATCTGATATCAACCTACACAGAAAAAATGTTATGATATAAACTAAATCATCTGGGCCAATCTTTCACTCACATCTGTGAGATCTGAAAAAATATATGCCCTCAGAGTAGAACATCAACGATGGGCTATCTTCCTTATTCTTCTCAAACAAGGAAGAATGATTGTTTTGATTTTTGAGCCTAGACCACTCCTCACCTTGGGCCATTCCTCTGACACTAAAAAAAGTGTAACCTAGAGAGAATGAATCTTCCCTAAGGAATGCCTGTCCCTAATTGTTGAGCCTGGACCATTCCCCACCCTGGGACATTCCTCTAGAACTAAACAAAGTGCAACCTGGAGAGAATGAATACACCCTAAGGAATGACTATCCGGACCATTTCCTCTGTTAACCACAATGATTGTCCTGTACCAACCTCCAAAACAAACCATTCCTCATGTTAACCACAATGAGAAATCGTTGTCCAGCAAGGTGGGACAGTCTTCTTAAGTAACCCTCAAGAAGAGAGACTTCCCTAGACCACTCCCCATGTTAACCACAATGGGAAGTCTTTGTCTATGATACATCAGCAATCTGGACCATTTCCCATGTTAACCACAATGGGAAATCGCTATCCGTCAGAAATTTCAATCCACTTTCCGAATAGGAAAGAATCTTCTCATCCTAGACCATTCTTCGAACTGAAAAATGACTGTACATCAATCAATAATACATCAATGCTCTCTCCCAACTTGGGAGTCATCTCTTCCTTTTTCAATAAGGCATTCATCTCCACGAGCTCCAGCTTGAGTACGCAAACTCTTTAATCTTGGACAGAATGCTTTACCAAAGTTCCTGCTTATCTGCTCATCTGTGGAGATGTGTATTGGAGAACCACTTTCTCCTTTCTAGACTTTATCATGGATAATGTAATTCTTGATTTCAAATGTACTTCGGTCTGGAACACTGGTTTTCTCTAAATACTTCATGTAGATTTGATCAATAAAGCAATCATATTGATACAATATCTCTGATATAGAAAATCTTCACCACGCTTCTGTTGTGCACTAGAGGTTCTCCACCAGGTTGTCTTCTTCCATCTGCATACAAGTGTCTCTTTCTGATATACCTCAAAACTTTGAGGTTACTCTGTATGGATACTGTGGACAATATAATGGCTCATGTAGAGGTATGTCTGGGACAAGTAATCATCATAGTCTTTTTCCTCCATCTGGAAGAACCTCTAGTTCTGGATCTCACAATGCTTACATTTATATGCATTGTTCTTCACCACAACTTTCAGTTCTTCTACTTGATTGCTTTTAGTGAGTTCATATCAGGATGGTAATCTTGTGATTCTTAATACAATGACTAGTTGTTCTGGTTTCACTTTCTTTCTTGGAATCTTCATGTTCTTCCTAATGTTTCTCTTTAACTCTTGGGTCCATGGAGTTTCTTATAGATTCCATGCCCTCAAGATTCCACTTCTTTATTTCATCATAGGATCATGGATGTGGATGGACAACCAAGGATACTTTAAGTCTTCTCTTCGAAGAAGACTTCTTCTAGGTCGAATTGAACACGTACTGCTTTTCATGGTTGCTACCATGGAAATATATTTCATCATCTTCAATGGATCATAGGATTAGCTCCCTCCTAATCCTTGCTTTATGTATGAGTGCATATAATCGGCTCCCTCCATCTAACAAAGTCCATGCTTCAGTCTGCATCCTTATTGTCTTCTGCAATATATAATCGACTCCTTCCATATAACAGAGTCCACGCTTCCATTTTATTGTCTCTTGCAAAACGTCATAAGTCTTTCTCCAATTTCCTCTTGATTGCTGAATTCTTTCTGTCTTTGCTTCTTCTAAGTCTCTTCAGGATTGATTATGATTTCAAATTATCTTGTAATAGTTTACATGTGATTTGTTTGATGTATCTTATCCTCTGACTTGTATAACGATGGCAATCCTTATCTTGTTGTTCTTCCATAGGTATAGTTATTCTTGGGACACATTATCTTCCAAGAGATAGATATACAAGATATGTACATAGATGATGCAAACAAGATATGTATAAGAACTACGACGAGTATTGTTACCTTCAAAAGAAGAAGTCTCTTTCATCCTACTTAGTCTTCTTTGTAGGTTCTTTTTCTTCGGCAACTGATCCTTCATGTTTCTCCTTCCTTTTCTTTATCTCGGGACTGTAAATGTGTTGAACCTGCATAGAATAGATCTAGCTAGAAAATACTACACACATTTGTAGAGAGAAACTGATAAAGAAGCAAGATAGAAAGAATGGAAGAATTCTCATTAACCGTATTCCACACTAAAAGGGTGAATAATTTACAATAGATATAGGATACATGAGTAACTAATGAGACATAGTGGTGGTATAGATTGATCTGGACACACACCAGTAGTTACAAGAGTAAATTGCCACCTAGTCTAGTCTCTTAGGCAGTTATGAGAGTGAACTGCCACCTAGCTGAGTTAACTAGTCAACTAGTATTCAGTTAACTGACTGAACAAAGAGTAGTGAGTTGGTGATGATCCCAATGTTTCATGGTGACTAAACCAATGCAACATCTATACTCAACTCAACTAGTCAAACTGAAGTGTCAACTGAAAGAGAATATTCTCCAGGTGGAATATTCTCCCCTAAAATATAGGAGACTAGATAATGACTAATTATGACTAATAAACAAGTAAAAACCTTAGGAAAAATAAATCCTAGGTGTGTGTGAAGTAACTCCAACACCCCCCCTGAACATCACTATGGTGAAAATAAAGAATGGGTCCCAGCTACGAGGCCATGTTAGGTACCCAAATACAAAAGATACACTGAACTAAACGAGGAAAGAGGGAAAACCTCATGGGAACAAAACCCCCCCTCAAATTCCAATGCATAAAATAAAAAATGATAAGGAACAAAAGGCAGTTGCTAAGCAACCATGTCCTTCACTCCAAGAATACCTCGCAACTGTGCAAGTTTGTGCTCGTTGAAGATTTTGTTGAAGATGTAGATGTCTGCACGGATATGAAGAAGTATATGAATCATTGATATTTCCACACATATCCACTTTATCTTCTTGTTATGAATAAGATCCAAATAAATTTTGGATAAACCTTTGAAAACCATGCGGCCGTTTCCGGAAAAAACGCTGAAATTTTGTTGATTTTGAAATGATCATAACTTCACTTTCCGGACTCCGTTTCGGACGATTTTTTTTTTAAATTGGATATTTTCCCGAGAGGAATTCAAATATCCAATTTTTTTTTGCAAATGTTTCTAAAAAAATATCAGAATGGCGTCTGATGTGCGTGGCTCCCTTTTTGACTCTTGAGATGCATGCATGGTGCATGCAAAAGTGTCTGCATGTGACTCCTGAGATGCATGCATGGTGCATGCAAAAGTTTCTGCATGTAAATCCTGAGATGCATGCCATATATCTTCCACATGAATTTCAGAAAACAAATATGAAATGGAGTAGACATTATCTTCAATTATTGGAATACAAATTTCTGCAAAAACTTTTGTAGAAGACTCTTCATAATAAGAAGCCTGATCTTATGATGGCTTCTCTTCTGGCTCTATCTGTTCAACATCCTGCATGAAATATTCAAAATATTCTTTATTCCCAAATAGAACCTCCAATATGGTCCATAATTCATTTGGAGTTAATCCTTGTGATTCTTCATATACTTGATGGAAAAGTTCGAGAGAAACAGACATGCCGATACTTCCTATGGCCATATCTTGTCTATTGAGAAAGCCATTTTTCTCATCGACAGAATCAGGATCTACTTCCATTTCCATGGTTATTTGGTATAAGCCTCTGCATCTAAGATGAAGTAGAGTTTTTGTCTTCCATTCCAAATAGTTATGAGGCGTGAGAAGTATTTCCAGCGAATAATCCATCTTTTTGTTATCTTCAATCTTTTGTACCTGCAAAAAATGATTTGGTGTAGATTTTTCTTAGCATTTCGTCGGCTCTGATACCATGTAAATGTGTTTAACCTGCACATAATATATCTAGCTAGAAAATACTACACACATTTGTAGAGAGAAATTGAGAAAGAAGAAGCAAGATAAAAAGAATGGAAGAATTCTCATTAACCGTATTCCACAATGAAAGGGTGAATAATTTACAATAGATATAGGATACATTAGTAACTAATGAGACATAGTTGTGGTATAGATTGATCTGGACACACAACATCAGTTACAAGAGTAAACTGTCACCTAGTCTAGTCTCTCAGGCAGTTACGTGAGTGAACTGCCACCTAGCTGAGTTAACTAGTCAACTAGTCTTCAGTTAACTGACTGAACAAAAAGTAGTGAGTTGGTGATGATCCCAATGTTGCATGGTGACTAAACCAATGCAACATCTATACTCAACTCAACTAGTCAAACTGAAGTGTCAACTGAAAGAGAATATTCTCCAGGTGGAATATTCTCCCCTAAAATATAGGAGACTAGATAATGAAAATTATGACTACTAAACAAGTAAAAACCTTAGGAAAAATAAATCCTAGGTGTGTGTGAAGTAACTCCAAAAGGGACAATGATTCTTGTAGTGACCATACCTTCGACAGTTGAAGCATTGTATTTCTAAAATATCTTTCTCTTGATTTGTCTTCCTCCTTGAACCAAACTTCCTTTTGTTCCTAAAATTCTTGAATCTTGTTGTGAAGGCTTGATCATCGTACTTATTTTGGGGTTTCTCTTTTGCATTGATCCTTGATTCTTATTGAGCATAGAAAGTCCAAAGTTCTTCAAATGTATGATACTCCCTCCTTGTGTTCATGCTTGCGGAAAATGTGTCCCACATCTTGGGAAAACCAGTGAGTACTATGTTTACCAATTCCTTCTCTGAAATGATCTCTTCAATAGCTTGTAGCTGATATTTTAACTAAGAGATCCTCACAAAGTATGATGTTATGTTGTCATCGTCATTCATCTTCATGTCACGGAGCTCATTCTTCAGACTCATTATTTGTCCAATGTTTCTGAATGAGAAAAGGTTTATTAGGGCATCGTACATCTTCTTCTATGAGTCAAGATGGGAGATGTAGGGTATCAAGTGGTATTTTATAGATTCCACTATGATACTCATAGCATTGATGTCACCGTCTTTGAACTTCTCCATAACTGCAACATTCTGCGGTTCCTTCTTTTTTCCTTCTTCAAACTATGGTTTCACGATCTTTCCTTTCACGATATCCAACACTTTATTCTTGGCAAGGATGAGGTCAATCCTTGTCTTCCATTCTTTGAAGTTAGAAGCTTCATATAACTTGTTTTTTTTTACTTCATAGAGTAAGTCATGACTGCTTTGACTTGGTCAAACCCTAGATCTGACCGAAAACTCAAACTTGACGTCTTGGCTTGTTGAGAGTACCAGGAGATGCGCTAGGCTAAGGCACACTGATCTATCTAGAAATTAGGTCAATCCCTTCACTTAAGGTGCCTCAACGAGAGTATTAGGGTTTTTGCAACTGCACCTTCTAGTAACCCTAGCGACAATGGTATGGTGACTGCTCCTGCTAGAAACCCTAGTGGTAGTTCTCGAATGAGCTTAATATCCTTATGGCTGTGTTTCCTTCCAACGGTTAGACTGAATGAAGGAGGTGTGGGCCCATAACCTGTTAGAATATAATGGATGTGCTCATTTTACCATTGACATTATCACTATTGTCACCCAACCATAGGCCGTAGCCACCCTCCGAGCACCTTAACCTTGACAGAGAATCACTCCGGAAGAAAACCCTAGGCTAGATAGCCAAACAAAGGGGAAACACACCTTTCCCCAAGAATAGCGCACCAACAAGAGCTGATCAGATAGTCCAAACCCTAACAAAGAGATAGTCCAAGAGTAATTGCTAGCTACAATAGCTGCAATGGCAGCTCTCCTCCAAACCTGCGCAGAAACTGGGCAACTGCAATGCGCACAAGTGTTGCTCTGTAATACTAAGACTACTTGCCAGAATGAAGACTGGCCTCCTGTATTTATAGTAATTATAACTAACTGCCTGGGCCGACTTCTCATTCTGGGTATTTTTCTGTTTAGTATATTATTATTTATTCTGGCCGACTTCTTCTCTTGGAGGCTAATAACCTAATACAAATTATCTTCTTGAGCTGACAAGTCTCCTAGGGTTATTAGCCAACTCATTAGGGTTTCTTTTGCTTCCCAGAGTATTCTATTCTCGTCAGGTTTACATGTGGAGGTAAATACCTCCCGCAACTACCATAATATCAACACATTCCATGTGGACACTTGGCATATGAATTGGCGTGATGCCTATTTTTGGCGGTGTGGCCCCTTCATGAGCATTATTTGTTGCATACTACTATTATTTTTGGATGAGAGAGAATTTCTATGGAGAGGCTAATGTCCACATGTCGTAACATGGTCAACCATGGATTGAGGAGAGATCTAACTAATCCATTATTATAATATTTATTTGACTTTTCATGGAGTTAGTTATCAAATAATAATATTTTATTGTATAAGAGAAGAAACTCACTCTATAAAGAAGAGCTCTCTCTCTCCATTGTAAAGCATGGATAATCTGGGTATTTAGGAGTTCTCCTCTTGGGATACATTGTACACCATTTTGGCAAGCTTGATGGATAATTTGAGGTATATTTTCATTTGATGTGAGGATTTATTGTGCACTTATATTTTATGTGTTGATTTTGTATTAAGAAACCCTTGTAGCATGTTGTGATTTCCATAATAATGAACCATGCTTCATTTTGGATAGAGTAATGTGATGTTTCAACCCTCTTATTTCTATTGTGATTATGTTAGTCTGCATGATTCTTATTATTTGTTCCTGGAGTCTTAACTAGGATGGGCCTTCAGTCTTTCATCAAATTTAGGTCCTTGAGAACCATTAATTATGTATGGATTTATCACTTAGCAATATTTTCCACCATAAGAGATTCGTTAATGAGTAATGCAAGTATTTATAATCACTTTAGAAAAAAATGAACTATTTTTACTTACATATACTTCCTTAACACATTAAAAAGTGATTAATCAAATTAAATAAATTATTACAATGATGAGTGCAATAATATACTCCAAATCTATTTGAATACTCAACCAAATTGAGAAAAAAATTATTTCATTTCTTCAAAATTTCATAAATCTATCCAAATTTTGTGAAATAGTTGCTAGAACCTAAAATATATTTGTATATTCTTAAACAAACATCTCCTATAATAAGTGGATTTATTGAATATTGTAAAGGTAATTTTAGTTTCTATTATTTAAGTGTAAGTTATTGAATCTACAAAATCATCAAAATCTACATTGATGCGTTAAGTGATCCTTCTGTCTTTCGATGTATGAGTTTCTCCTTCCAACTATTGAAAATCAATATTCAACTTATCATATACTAAGATATCTTAAATTGAAGGTTATAGGGGATTTTGAGTTTGACATTTCATCTTCTCATCATGTCTTCATTATCCCAAAGCCATCCATAATCCCAAATTGTGCATTGATTTCAACTCATGGATTATTCTATTCATGTTCATGTTCATGATGTTCATGATGTTCATGTAGGTTTCTCCCTTAATAGAATAGTGTAAATCTATGTTTCCTAGGAATATCCTTGTAGTGATGTTTTTATGTGGAATTATTCTTAGAAGAATATAGATATGAAGTTGTTCCTATTTACTGTTTATGAGAGTTATCTTTTGAGAATATATTTCTCTAATTCCATTTAGATTAGATTTATTTCTTGCAATTTCATATATAATAGAAAAGAGTGGAAATCGAAACACTTTGAAATTCATACATTCATCAACATAAAATGTAGAAATAATGAGATTCATAAAAACATGCCATGANCGTTCCCAATATACAAAACGACAACAAGTACCCTAACATAAACAAAAACTTTCATATGGTGTCCTAGATACAAAATGCAAATCATTGGTCACTCATCGACCACTGCCACCCTCAAGAGAATCCCATAAATAGATTTTTCTTCTCTTGCTCAAAGAATCACCTCAAGTGGTTTTGCGCCTAGGCGTGGTTCGTCGCTCTAGAGACTGCACAAAGAAAAAACATAGTTATAAGTTTATTTTCCACAATGAATTAAAATACTTACAAAATTATACTTTGTAATTCAACATAAGAAAACCCACCGCAGTTGATATTGACAATAATGAGGGTGTTACCCTCCTCCACAACCCTAATCTTTCAGCGATGCCACCCTGCGTTATTTACAAGGATCAAATCATGAAATTTAAACAAATATGCATAAAATCAATTCCATTCATGATACATTAAAAATCATCATTAACACATTATATCACTGTGAATATCTCAGACATCAATGGAGAGTCATTGGAAGGTGGAGTGCTCGGGTGTACAACCTGCTCTGAGGCAACATCTATTGTGGTAGCCTCGGTGGATGGTGTAGATGGAAATGGTGGTGGGGGTGGTTGGCATACAGGCACATCCACTATGAATGAATGCGATGGAATAGGTGGTGTAGGTGGGTTTCCTATGGGTGAAGCCACTAAGGATGCATGGAATATGAAATAATGTGGGGGTGGGCGGAGATGAATCCCCATGGGTTGTACAATTGATGAAATAACGCTTGGCCTGGAAACATGTAACCCGAAAATCCATGCCAGGGTAATTGGAGAAAATATTAGCAACCTGCATACATATTAATAATATTGTTACTATTACCAAATAGTAAAATTCAACAACATAAATATAAAAAAAATGAGATTTAAATGGGATTTAACTCAACACATGATACATGTGAAGTATGTAACTTGTCCATCCCAGGTGGACATTGCTTTGCACTACCTAGTCCCACAACCTATAGAAACACAACAACATTATAAATTTGAGGATGCCATAAAATAAAGAAATCACTATGGTCAATTTATCAAATGTGACACATAACTATGTATGTGGTACATCGAATGAAAAGGATACCTCTATTGTTGCATTAGTGGTGGAGACAGGCATTGATGCATCTATTGACGTATAGGGTCTTTTATAGGGGTGTAGCAACTACAAAACATCATACAATAAAATATCGAAATAAATATACATAATACTATATAAATATATAATGATGAAGAACATAGAGATGGCTAAGATACTAACCTCCTCCATGAAGCTCTGGTGTCCACTGGCGTCCATAGGCCCATAGGAAGTCTTCCCGAAACTCGAGCATCTATGAAGCTCACATGAACGATTTCTATGTCCATGTTCCCTCTCCTTGTTGCACTCTGCTCTAGGAGTTGAAGGCATGACCCCTTTTCCAATGTCACTCACAACCACCTCATGTAGAGATAGTGAAAAAAAACTACCATGTTGCACTAGACTTCGAGTCAAGGCTTATAAAGCTACATGTTCTTGTTGCAATCCCTACACAGCGAGAGGATGTTAGGAAGGGGGGTTAGGCCTTCACCAACAGGTAGGGATGATTTTAAGGATGGAAATTTATTTTAAAATGTAGAAACCTTGGTGAATCTTACTAATACTTCATATGTCAACTATAAATGTTTGGCGATATTTTTGTAAAAATATTCAAATTTCTAAGCATTTTATATAGTTTTTATAAATTTTTGGCGATTTTTAAGGTAAAATAATTTTATCCTATAGAATTTGGGCGAATAATTTTGAAAATAGCGAATCTCGTTTTTGGAAAAACCATGGAAAATTAGCCCATGAGCGAAATTTAGCCCCTAAAATCATCCATGCCAACGGGGGGGGGAAGAAAGGACCCAATGTGGGATCATTCCTAGCACACTCTCGGTCCTGTGCAGACCCTTGACCCACCCCTTGGAAATCACCAATGTCAAAGTAGTTCACATGGTGACCCAAAATAAATTATTCCCATAATTTTCTCAAAAAATATGAAGGCACCCCCCTATTATTGCAGGGAGGTTTATCAAACACCATGAACCACCTATCCATCTACTTTTCAACAAATTGTGGGTGGATTCACTAGTCCATTCAAATGAATTTATTTTTTACAGGTGGTTGTTGTATAGTTCGAGGATCAATAAAAAAGAGACATCAAATCTTGTTTTGAAATAACCAAGTCTCTAACTTGGTTTCTATTGGGTCCTGTCCTATAAAATCGAACATTCTAGCCCTGTATTCAGAAATAATAGTTAATTTCCCTTCGAAATTTGCAATGAACAATACAATGGCGTCTAATGAAGTGGCAAAGGACAATCAACTAGGTTCTCTTGTGCCCCTTAATTCATGAAGAAGTGATCTCAAGGTGGCCAACCCCTCATCAATCTATGTGCTTATGTCTGGTGGTTGTGGTCGGTTGGGTTTTTATGCATCTTGGTCTTGTTTTGTGCAGTTTTCATTGTCTATGGGTTCCATCTTAATGATACATGTTTCAATTTAATAAGGCATGACATATAAATTATGTTGGTTTTAAAATTAAAATATAAAATTATTAAAAACATGCAAATACATATTTTAAGAAATTTTAAAAAATAATAACAATCACGCGCACATGCATGCATTATTTTATATTCATAATATATTTCCATTTTCTATTGTGAACACTATGACCATTTGACAAATGAAGAATATATGATAGAAGAAAAAATTATTATACCATCAACAAGGATGATGAAACACTACAATTATTTCCATTGAAGGATGAAGATCCCAGAGAAGTGTTTCAAGCATTTGTAAAGTTCCTAAGCATGGTTAAATAAATGAAGGAATGTTATGATTTTGTTTAGAGAAGAGTTGAGTGAGGCATACAACACAGTGATTTTCTTCTTCTAGGCAAAAAATGAAGAGTATTAGTAAAATTTATGAACAAGAAAATAGAAGATATGGAAGTGCACTTACGACAAAGGTGTTACAAACAACAATTTCATTTGAGGAAACCAGAGGAAAGAAAGATTAGAAACAACCCATGAATGTAGAATATGATGCAATGATAAAGAACCAAACATGGGAGCTTGTGGCGTGTCCTAAATGAATAAATGTTATAGGTTCCAAATGGGTTTATATGACAAAATTTAATTCAAATGGGTCCATAGAGAAATTCAAATAAAAAATGAATATTGTTCAAATAATTATTTATCTTGCTTCAAGTCTTAGCTCGCATATTCATCAAATATATGTTAAGAATACATTGTTAATTGGGAATATCCATGAAAAAATATATATGAACTAATCCATTGGTTTGGTGGATAAAAAACATCCTCACTTTTTTACATGTTGAAGACAATCCAATTTTTCATGCCAACATAAAAAATCAATCATACATGGCTTGAGTTGGACACGGTGACAAGATCATGTGCTATTTTCCTCCTTTTCTCCTCTTTACTTGCTCAATGAAAGGAAAATGTGAGGTGCGATGTGCAAATGGGCACAAATCGTACTCGTAGTCCCTTAAAAAAAGGGCACAACATGCACACATTCATGTTCCTTCCAACATGCCTATGTGGCACGTTGAGTGGAGATTCAGGATTTTCCAAACCTCTAACATTAGGAATGTGTGTCCGTTCCTAAGAACATGCACATGTTCCTGCGGTTGTGCATTCCTGCTCACCCCCTTGCCATTTTTTCGTCCACCAACTTTGTGCACTCACCATATTCTATTTTTTGTGCCACATAATAAATTCTATACATAAGAATAACATATTTATCAACTTGACGAGAAATGTGACCTCAAAACAAGGAGTCTATCTATAAAATTCCATATTTTTAGGTCAAAAACACCAAAATCAACCTTTGAATTGAAAAGCGGTGCTACTAGTAGCACCTTTTTTTTTTTGGGGGGGGGGGGTGTTAAAATTTGCACCTTTTGCAACAATGGCCTTAACAACATTGTAATGTTGCCAACAAAAACCTTAAAATCAACCATCGAATTGAAAAGTGACAAAAACAATAGCCATTTTTTATGGGGTAAAAATTACAACTTCATTGAAACGATAGCCTTAGTGACCTATACTGTTGCAACAAAAATATTAAAATAAACCCCAAAATAAAAATAAAAATTAGCACTCCCAATGGCATCTCACTCTTTTTTTCATGGTCAAAATTGTAGCTTCTTTGAGACACATGGCTTTGATAACTAATACCCTTACAACCAAAATCTTAAAATCAACCTTCGAATCAAAAATTAGTGCTAATCGTAGCACCCTCATATTTTTTCGAGGTGAAAATTGCAACATTTTAAACCATGGTGTAAAATCCCTAAGCTATTGCAAGCAAAATCATTAAAAAAAGGGTAAGAAAAAGGGAAAAACAAATAAAATAGAGAAAAACGGAAAAAGGGGAGGAAAAACATGTTCTTTTAAAATTAAAAAATTAACCAATATCTTAAAATATATTGGAAAAAAAACGTAATTAAAAAATGGGGACAAAAAAAAACATCCCCTGTGCCTTTTAATTTTTTTAAGGAAAAAAAATATGAAAAAAAAAAAAAAACATGATTATAACCCATTTCTTTTAAAAAGAGTTAAAACATTGTTTATAAAAAAATTTAAAAACTATTAAATGCAGTTTAAAAAAAGACATAAAAAAAATAAATTTGAAATAATAATAATAATAATAATAATAATATATTTAAAAAACAAATAACCCTCCCACCTCCATGCCCCTCCCTTCCCCACTACTCCCCTTCCACCAAAACCTGTAGTGAGCTGTGGTGGAAGGGATCGATGGGGGAGGGAGGGGGGCAGGGGTGTTGGGGGTTGGGAGGGCAGTGAGGGGTGCAGGAAAAGGGGGAAACTGGGGGTCAAGGTGGTGGATCGATGCTATAAAGAAAATAAAAATAATTAAAATGTAATTAATAATAATAATAATAATAAATATATTAAAAACGAAAAAAAAACATTGGAGGTCATTGTTTCCCCACTTGTCCATGCCCACTGCCACCCTCCCACCTTGCAACACCTTAGTGCCCCTCCCTTCCTCCACTACTCCCCTTCCACCATAGCCGATGATGGAAGGGGGTGGCAAGAGGGGTGGGGTGGTGGGTTGATGTTATAAAGAAACTATTTATTTTAATGTAATTAAGAAAAGAAGATAAAAATCATTAAAAATGAATTTTAAAAAAAATGACAAAAAACATTGGGGGCCACCATTTCCCCCATGGCCCATTCCTCTCGCCACCCCCCGAAACTCGTGCACTCCTTCCTCCCCCC
>ML809512.1:328891-341562 GCA_009831015.1 Picea engelmannii | reverse complement strand
TGCAGGGGATAAGTGGGGGGAAAACATTACCAACATCCAACTATCTCATAATGGCCTCCAACAATGCACTGCATGCAAATGCTCTATACAAAACACATTTCCGTCACTCCCAGTCATTTCCTTCCAAATATCGGTTCACCCTGACATGCGCATCCGGCTAGCTTCAGTGCTAGTAGTAGTTTTTAATTGTTCAATTGTAAAAATATTTTAAATTCAGACATAATAAGTGGTATTTTTTGTGTGATAATAACCACTCCTTTTTGTTAAGTCAAGTTCGTAGTATTCATTAACATACTCCAGCAATGTGTTTTACTTAAGTTAATAAGTTGTTTTATAACTGATGTGTAGAGATAAGCCTCAATTCCACACTGGTCGAGGGCCTCCACATCTATGATAAATAAGCAAATTTTGTACGTTAGAAAGGTTGATGGTTTTGGAGAGAAAGAATTTTTTTCTGAAATTTTGTAAGAGAACTATTTCTGTGTAAGTTATTTTAATTAAGAAGTTCTGTTTAGAACCAAAGACACTTCTTTCATCTAAGGTGTGAATGTGATTGGACCAAGGGGGATTATCTTTGTCTTCAGATTCAATATTTGTTGTCGAATTGAGTAAGAGTTAATGTATCTATTATTTAAAGTTATCTTATAATGTTGCAACAAATATTTTATTATAGTTAATGAATAGAAATCGATTGTGTTAACCTATGATTGATAATAGAGCATTGAAAATTACTTTTTCCTACACAAAATTCTTGTCACATATATATTTTATTTCTGTAACTATTACCTCAGAAAATTTTGAATGTCTACTAATCAAAATGGTATTAATTCTAGTTTTCAATAGTTTATATCTTCTTCATTTGCAGGCTAAGGTATAAAGGTTATCCTACAACCCAACCTTCCCCCAACACATAGTTAGCTTCCCTCTATCATCTAGTTTAAATCTCTATATTTATTTTGTTACACATGTTAGAAAAGAACCAAAAAGAGAATTGCATAGCTCGAGGAAAGGATTAACAGAAAAGACATATCTTTCAATCGTGATTAAATGTCATCGATAATTCCATATAGATCATGAATATGGATAACCTTACCACTCATCAAACGATTATGAGTCTAATTGGGCCTCTTAAGTGGTGTAACACACCCGACCCCTAAATACCCTTTCTAGGGATGGGGCATCAAATTTTTGCTCATTCAAATCATCTCAAATCACCTCTTTGAGGTCTTCATCCTCTTCTACCCATATCTATATTTCTAACGAGTGTTATTGGCTCTAAATATGATCCCTAGTTTCCAAGATAAACCTCCCGAAGTTATTCGGGCGTTATTAGTTGGGGTCTTCAGTGTTTGGTGTTGAAGGCCCCTTTTCTTATTACACACATACTCCCCAAAGTACTGAAATATCTACACATGGCCTTGGCCATTCAACGATTGACATTTTATGTTTTCTACGTTCGACGATCGACGATCGACATTGAATGTTTCGACGTTCGAAAATCAATGCTCAACGTTCTATGTTTTCAGCGTTTGACGTTCAATGATCGATATTCCAAGGTTTCGGTGTTCGGTGATAAATGATCTATGTTGATCATTCCTATACTATACTATGCCCCCAAAAATCCAAACTCCCAAAGTCCCAGACTCCCGATCGCGTCACCAACCACGTTGGCCAAGTGTGAACGAACCATAGGTTGAAACACAATGAGTGATAGAGGTGATACGTGCCCTCAATAAGGGGTGACACATGTCATGCTCTAATAGGAATAATGGGTTTGTGAATCATCCATATCCCTGTGACACATGGCACCTTAGTTGTGTGTCAACATCACCCTAGATGACATCAGTGAGCCACGTCATCCCCTAACATACAACCTTATAACTTCTTTCAAATCTCACAATTGATATTTGTCCACCTAGACCCATAGATCCACGACTGTCATTACTTCACGATTCTAAGCTTCATAGCTTACCAACTCCTCACATCATGAATCCCTCGAAGAGCCTAGTCTCTGGACTCTCTAATCTGGTGCCACATGTCCTTGTCCTATCAACGACTAAGATTCACTTCACTGTTCATGAATTCATAGGTTTTCACACTTTGAAGACTCTTGGGAAAATTCCTTTGGAGTACCAAGTCTCTGGACTATAGGATCTTCCGCCAAGTGGCCTCTCATCCAACAGATCTAGTCCAATGATGAATTTTGACATGGGATAAGTGGGGCCCATGTGTCTCTCCACGACATGTTCTCAGTTTGTTGGGAAGTTAAGAGGCATTGCCAACGGAATTATTAGATCAACGAATGAGAGGGATCCCAAAGGATAGGAGGATCGACTGTCTATGTCACTTCGTAAATTCAACATTCGACATTCTACATTGAAAATCGAAGTTCGACGTTCGACGTTCTACATCCCTATATATTCACATTGATACCGTCAAATACACGAACTCTCTGTAGTTGTTGATCTAGGGACACACATACCTCTATTCTCAATGATCTATATTAACTTCATGACTTCAAAATTCAGGCATTTCAGCACTAGACCACTCCTATTCTCCTGAAGTGGAACTTCGTTGAAGTACTTAACACCACCCTTCCTAATTTTGATCTAACAACCAAGAGATATCTCCACTGGATCCCTAGATCTACAACCCTCATCAATTCTTGACTTTGGCCTTCAGTTGTTTTTGAGGGTTGTGGAATCATAAGTCTTGAAGTCCCGAAGCCGAAGTAGCTTCACTCCTTTCGGGCTTAGCGATGGGTTTCCAACCCTGGGTCATATGGGATCATATTTGAATTCCAAGATACACTCGTCTCTTAGTCAATATTTTATTAAGGCCATGGGTCTAAGCTCTCAGTCACATGGGTGGAGGGTCTAAAGGAACGCCCTCCTCCCACAGATTTGAACTTGACATTCCCTCTAAGGTAAACTCAAAATTTCTATAGAACTTAAACGTTTAAGATAATCCTACCCCGACTCTCCTGCGGATTCACATCCCATAAATCTCTAGAGACTAAATGAGGTAAATCAAAAACCATGTAAAAATAACAATTTATAGAAGAAAAATGAGCATTTCCAGTAACTCTTCAAACACTGCAAGACTTAACCATAAATATAGACATTCAATCATCGCATCCAATACATTACACAGAGTATGAAAATACGTATCAAAATTGGAAAATGTGAAGCGACTTCTGAAAGGGGTGCCTGTTTCCACCCAACCATAGGCACAACCACTCCTACTAGATTTACTACTGGCCACCCCTGAGCCATACCATGATGCTCTAAGAGAGATTCTTTCTCCTTTCTCCAAGATAGTCAGGGATGAAGGTTACTCTCCTCCACCCACATGATCTTAGCAATCAGATTCCTCTACACCAAGCAAGGAGGTCTAAGTGAGCACTTCCTCAATCACTCTTCAACCTCATTTATCATCTTGCAATGAGATCCTTCCCATGACTTCTTACAGACAAAAATGAGCTTGCTTCTCATCTTTTCTCTCAATTCTAGAGTTGAATTTTTTTTTCTCTCTTCTCTTCTAGAGATTGTTTTATCTACTCTGCTTCTTTCATATATGTCTATGTCCCCCAAATTACTTCCTTTCTTTCCTTCCTCAACAAGTTTGCATGGGTATGAATCCCTAACTCGTGGATAGTCTTGGAATCATTACAAAAGGGTACCCTACCCCATCTCCTCATTAACTCTTGAGGATGACCTTCCAACTACCAACCTAACTGGTAATTCATTTCTGGGTCAGAGGACTGTTGAGAAATTACACCCAGTAGATACTAGTTTGGTGAGGGTCATCTCAACAATTCTTGGTTTCCCTCACCATATCTCTCATAGCATCCATTGTCTATCTTGAAAAAATCCCCCCTTTCAATAGTTGTGCGATAGATATCCAATTTCTATTAATAACAAAAAATTCATACATTGACCCTTTTATACAAAGGTTCATCAAATCAAACATTCACAAATATTTAGTCCGCCATAGTCTCTTGGCCAGTTATAGTTATATTTACAAACTGGGGGAAATATGGGTATTACAATACCCTCCCCCTTAAAGGAACATTTTCCTCAATGTTCTATCTGTCGATGTGCTATGTATGTATAGAAGTAAACAAAAATGGATATGYTTGTTTCATGGCATCCTCCATTTCCCATGTAGCCTCATCTGGGCCAAAGTGTTTCCACTACAACTTGACTTGTGCAATGGTTATGATCCTGAGTGGGGTTTCCTTCATGTCTATTATGCATTGATATTTTGGAAKGAATTATCCCTTAGGTTCCACCTAAATCACAAACCAATCAATAATATGATTAGAATCATGTACATACTTCTTTGATAAAGAAACATGTAAATCATTACGTGCCTTCACYGTGGGAGGAAGTGCTATMTGATAGGCTAATGGTCCCAATCTATCCAACACTTCAAAGGGTYCACAATACTGAGGTGCAAGATTGGCACAAGMTCCCATCCTAAAAGATATTTTCATGGTTCTAACTTGGCGATACACATGATCCCCTTCTTTGAACTCTCTAGGGGTCCTTTTCATGTCTCCATAACGCTTTTGTCTATCTTGGGCTATCTTCAKATTTTGTCTGATATGAAATAATTTKTGTTCCATTTACTTTAGCATATCTGGCCCGATTGTAACTTTGTCTACTGGATTTTTCYAGCTGATTGGAATGTTGCATTGTCTTCCATAGAGGACTTCAAAAGGGCTAATTTTTAATTACTCTTGATAGCCATTGTTGTAGGAAAATTCTAACAGTGGTAGGTAGTCCTCCCACTTCTTGTGTTAGTGCATTACATGCATCCTCAACATGTCTTCTAACACTTGGTTTACCCTCTCTATTTTCCCATCACTTTGAGGATGATAGGTTGTACTAAAGAGCAATTTTGTTTCAAAATGAGCAAACTGAGATTTCCAAAAGTTTGAAGTAAATTTTGTATCTCTGTCAGATATAATTTCCTTAGGCATGCCATGCAATCTAAGTATCTCTTTCATGAAAATGTTGGAAATATCTATTTCCTTGCAAGTTGACTTGATGGGTATGAAGTGAGAAACCTTGCTCAGTTTGTCCACAACTACCATGATGGCATCATTCTGTTTGGTTGATCTTGGTAATCCTATGATGAAATCCATGGAGATGGTTTCCCATTTCCATTCAGGAATTGGTAGGGGATGTAATAACCCTACCGGGTGTTGGTGCTCTACCTTGACTTTCTAACATTATAGACACTTAGCTAAGTAATCAACTATGTCCTTTTTCAGTTTGGGCCAATAAAATAGTTTCCTAGTGGATGTGATAATTTACTGATAACTAGGATGACCAGTATATGGTATTTTTTGTAGTTCATCCATTATGAACCTCTTCAAGTCATCAAAATTTGGAATATACAATCTTCCCTTGTAAGTCAACAAGCCATCATTAGGCATCTGATAGCCTTCGTACTTCATCCCTGTGGGATATTTCTTTAGGTATGATGTCACTATCTTGAAAAATGCATATTTTTCTTGTGCATGACTGATTCTCTCTTTGATGTATGATTCATTGAAGCTTACAATTTCCAAGTGAACCACTTTCATACTTCAACTAATGGCATCAACCACCCTATTCTCCTTTCCTTTGATATTTTGATTTCAAAATAAAAATCACTAAGGAGAGCCATCCACCTATCTTGTCTCACATTGAGTTTTGGTTGGTCAAACAAATACGTCAACCCACTATGGTCTGTCATAAGTACAAATATTCTACATAAGAGGTAATTCCTCCACATTTTTAAAGCATGCACTATGGAAGCCAATTCCATATCATGGGTCACATAATTGACTTCATTCTCATTCAATTTTCTGGATTCGTAGAAAATCACATAAGGAATCCTCTAAGCCCTTCCTTGCAAGCATTTGTACACATAAGGAAGTCCTTGTTTGGGTCTACAATATTTAGTACATGTGCATTGGTTAGAGGGTATTTCATCTCTTGAAATATTTCTTCACATTCTGATGTCCAAATGAATTTAACCCCCTTTTTCTGAAGGGAGGTGATTGGGAAACCAATCTTGGAGAATCCCTTTATGAACCTCCTATAGTATCCTTCTAGGCCCATAAAGGATATGATATAAAATACATCCTTTGGGGTAGTCCAATCCATGATGGCTTTAATCTTTTCAGTATCAACTTCCACTCCTTCCTCAGAAATAAGATGGCCTAAGTAATGGAATTTTTTCTAGATAAAGTCACACTTACTAAGCTTAACATAGAGCCGATGTTCTCTTAGTACTTGGATTACTAGCTTGAGATGTTCTTCATGTTCTTCCCTATTCTTGGAATAGATTATGATATCATCAATGAAAACCAAAACATACCTATCCAAGAAATTTATGAATATGTTATTCATTAAGAACATAAAAGTGGTTGGTGCATTGGTAAGCCCAAATGGCACCACCACAAACTCATAGTGGCCATATCTTGTCCTAACGGTTTTCTTGTGGATGTATTCATATTTAATTCATACATGATGGTATCCAAACCTCAAGTCAACCTTGGAGAAGATTGTAGCACCCCTTAGTTGGTCAAACAAGTCATCAATCCTTGGTAACAACTACTTATTCTTGATGGTCATCTTATTGAGTTATCTATAATCTATGCATAATCTGAGTGTGCCATCTTTCTTTTTCACAATCAAGTTTGTTGCTCCCCATGGGGACAGACTAGGCCAAATGTCACCTTTTTCCCACATCTCCTTCAACTGTATTTTTATCTCAAATATCTCTAGTGCACTCATTCTATAGGGTGTTCTAGAAATTGGCACCACTCCTCGTACAAGTTCTATTGAAAAGTCAATATCCCTTCTTGGAGGTAGACCTGACACCTATTTTGGGAATACATATTTATAATCCTTTAATATGGGATGGTCCTCTAGGATGGATTTTTCATTCTCAACAGAGTTCATTACTTGTATTTCATACAAGGGACACCCCTTTCTACAATACTTCTTCACTTGGAGGGATGATATTTATCTCACTGAGACAGGATTTTGAATCCCTTGTAGGGTTACCCTTCTTCCTTATTCATTTTCACACTCCAAAGTTTTGATGTAATAGTCCAACTTGGTTTTATGGCTAGCCAACCAGTCCATGCCAATCAACAAATCATAATATTCTAAAGGAAGCATGTTTAGGTTCACTTGGGTGGGAAACCCACTTATAAAAAATTGTCATCCTGGTATGACCTCTTTTACTTTTCTTTTGGTTCCAGTGGTTAGTTGTACTAGCCATGATTTAACATGTTTAACTTGTTGAAATTTACATTTCTCAACAGCTTGTGGGGCAGACTAACTCAAATTAGAACCAGGGTCAATTAAAGTGGAAACATGATGGCTGGAAATCGTACCTTCCATCTCCACTACTGAAGCTTGGTGGTCAGTTTGTCTATTATCCAAGGCTGCATACACTAGTACATTTGGGTCAAATTCATACGGCGCATTCGACGCAATTTCCACTTTATATTGTCGAGAGAACGACAAACAAGGGACCCCCTCAAACGTCATTTCACATGACGTCTCTTTTTCGACGACATAGATTTCGTCGCTATTGAGACGTCTTGGAGGTGGCAAGATCGACATTTTGAATGTGGCAATGTCAACATCTTGAACGTGGCAAGAGAGACGTCCTGAACGTGGCAAGAGAGATGTCTGGAACGTGGCAAGAGAGACGTCTTGAACATGGCAATACCGACATCTTAAACGTGGAAAGAGAGACATCTTGAACGTGGCAAGGGAGACGTCTGGAACGTGGCAAGAGAGATGTCTTGAACGTGGCAAGAGTGACATCTAGAACGTGGCAAGAGAGACGTCTTGAACGTGGCAAGACTGGCATATTGAACGTGGAAAGAGAGACGTCTTGAACGTGGAAAGACCAATGTCTTGAACGTGGAAATAGAGATGTTTAGAACATGGCAAGAGCGACGTTAAGAGGTATCATCTTCGACATGGTTTCTATGGGAGTGACACTCCAAGATGTCACAATAGCGACTGTGTTGTAGGTATTTAAAAAAAAAATACAATATCAATACTGAGAGGGACAAGTACATTAACCTTTGCTAAGATACTAGCCATATCAATATTTAAATCTATATCATCATTCTTAGGCAAGGTTGGTTGAGGAGGAGGAGTAACTTCCAAT
Organism: Picea engelmannii; assembly: GCA_009831015.1. Lineage (NCBI taxonomy): Eukaryota > Viridiplantae > Streptophyta > Pinopsida > Pinales > Pinaceae > Picea > Picea engelmannii. The sequence continues at coordinate 333,369 of ML809512.1, read as the reverse complement.
GGTAAAGGGGGTCTTTTCTAATGAGGTTTAGGATCACTAGGATATGTCTTGGGTGTGTTATCACATGAACTCACAATTGTTGAGCTAAAGTCCAAAAGCTCAAGTGCAATCATGCGTAATAAGACTACAAAAATATACTAGAGAGTAAGTCTCTGTTTTTAGATAGGATCAAAATAATATTGTACTTTCTTGGGTACATCGAAACAAGTGCCATCCAATACAAGATCCTATATAGTAATGATATATTTGAGCAACATAAATCCCAGAGCCTTCATTAAAACCTCTGACAATTTGTTTGACATTTAGCAGAAAAATATATCATCAATAATACAACTTGAAGTCATTGCAGGTATTGCTTTGTATCCTTTGGCTAGCACAACAACTTCACACATATAATGCAAGTGTTCTATATATATACATTTAGTAGAAGAGAAAATTCATAGAATGCAAATTGTAGCAATTCGAAACAACCATAACAGATTTGGACTCCAAATATAAAGCTCATAATCTCTCATTCCAAGACATTTGAAAATGCCAAACCATGTAAAATTCAATATCCCAATACTCGGTCGGAACAAGGGGCGAAAAAAGACAAATTTAAATACTTCAACAACTATAGCAGATTTGGCCTACAAATATAGAACACATATATATTCCAAGTTTAGTTTCAAATAACAACCAATGTTATTGTTATATACACAACTAATCCATCTAGTTTCAAATAACAACCAATGTTAAYTGTAATATACACAGTTAATCTGTGTAGTAAATATATTAAGTGACCGAACATTAGTCATTTTTCAAACATGATCCAAGAACATGACAGGCCAAAGCAGAGTATTGTGAATTTGTTCAAATGGCTTCCTGTATTGCACATTATGAGGAAGGTGCACATCCAAACTACATTTAGGAAAGTGACCTTCTAGCTAGTGGGAATTTTTAGTATATTGTCAACTATATGGGAAACTTGTCATACTATAAGGGGTTGGCCTAAAGGTTAAGACAATTGGTTGTGTCCTTGGAGTTTATTATTATTTATTATCTTTTCATAGAATCAAACATTGATGTCTACATATTAATATCTATTCTTAGGTGAGGTTAACTAGACATAATATTGAAAGAATGTTATGATGTTATTGCTCATTGCATAAGGCATTCAATATTTTGTACAAGGTTTTCTCTTTCCTTCATCTAAGTCCATCCTTTCCCTACTTAAATTAGTATTATAGTATGTAAGTAGAAATATCTCCAAAAGTCACCAAACCAATGTTTACATGACTTCCTCCATAACATCGAGCATATTAGAAGCTAGAGATTGCATACACTTGAGCCTCCATATATCCACACTGTCATATTTGGGAATTTATCAAACATATATTTTGGGAGTGTAAGGAAGCCAAGATCATTTTTAAAAACATCAAGGATGGAGTTGTTTGGAGTGGGATCTAATTTTATCTTATTTTCAAAAATTTATTTCTCCTTTCATGGCAGATTGCCAGTTTTAGAAACTGGTCCATCTTCTACATTACTCATTTTTTCCACTCTCTAGGCACACCTAATCGTTTAAAGTATTTAGAATGTTCTCAGGTGATTCTCTTGTTTCTTTTTTAGCATAACTTCTTCAAAACCCCACTTAGCTGACCTTTTCCTTAGTATTTGACTTCTTACCTCTTAATCATTGTCTTATCTTCATCGAGTTTCTAACTGGAGATATGCTCTATTTCTATTTGTCATTTTTTACAACTTGATCTATTAGGTGGGGAAACTGTCACAGTTAGTTTACCTTTAGCTGGTTAACCCTCTGGATTCTTATACTTCCTTTCAGCTTTAATCCTCCGATAGTCCTAAACACTGAAAGAAGGGGCCCACCTAGTGTTTCATTATTTATTTCTTTTGTTTTCATCTGACTATCAGACAAGGTGGCACCTTACCTTTCTAGGCATAGAATGAGTACTAAGGGAGAGGATGGAGAGGATAGGAAGGGTCCCCTCAGATCTGTTCATACACAACGAATCAACAAGTCTGTTGTGAAGACTTTATTGCCGCATTCATTACTTCCTTCTTGCACTCCTCCCAATCTACCAAGTCGGGCTCGCATTAACTTAACACACTTTTTTTTTACTGATCATATTTCAGAAGTTGCTCATTCTCCTCTAGAGTCGGTTTAGACTCTGGGCTCTCTGGTTGTAGTAAATAGAGAATCTGATCCTCCTAAAGCAGTCTCTTCTTTCGTCAATGATCGTTACAATATTGTTATAACCACGACACAAGACTTCCCTCAGCATGTTTCTGAGCTTTGTAAGCACACTAGACATAGGTTTCCTTATAAATCCTAGAAGCCCAAAAAGGCACACCGTCGACTAGTCATTGGCATGGACATGGGACTTGAGGAAACCTGTCACCTCTCCCTTTGTGCCATAGTAGGTAGATTTGCATACAAATCTAAGTTCTCTCTTTCCTTTCAATATTGGATGAAGGATACCTAGTTCCCCATTATTGGTTATGTCCCTGACTCCCTAACTCTCCCCTGTGGATGGTTTGGCCTGACTTTCAAAATTCAGGAGGACGCAAAACTCATCTTGTCTAGCTTCTGGGACTACAATGGAGGTAGTCTCATGCTGAAAATATGGCACACTACTTTTGACCCTACCATAGAGTATGTCAGTCACTGACATGCCTCGCTTCTTCTACCAGGTCTACCTCTTAACCTCTGGAACAGAACTGCACTTAAGGCCATGGGAAATTTACTGGGTCGCTTTCTAAAAGTTGACGAAGCTTGTTGCCTTTCTTCGGATAAGCGTTTGGCTCGGACAATTGTTAAGTTGGACCTACACACAGGCTTAATGAAAGTTATTGAATTTGAATGGTGTGGTCTGGTGTTGGAACAATGCCTAGATTACCTTAGACTCCCTTTTCGATGTACACTGTGTCATAGAAAAAGACATCTCCGAAAGGATTTCTTTGGTAGCTGTGAATCTTTGGTTGAGGAGGAGGCATCAAAACTAGGCTTCAAAGACTCACTATATATGGATGAAGAACCAGAGGGGCTGGGAGACTCAGTCAGCACAGAATATTTAAGCACAACTACTCCACAGGAAGTTGACATTGATTCTCTGCTAGGTAAGTTACAATTTTATTGCCCTCGCTTCTTTCAAAAAATCTCACTGTGGGTATGATATTTCCTATTGAAATCTCCTAATTCATTTGGGGATTCGAATTTATTTAAAAAAAAAAAATTGGATTTGATAGTCCTTCCTGTGTCCCATTCCTCAAGGTTAAAGCTTCCTACTACAACACCTACTGATACTGCTTCTGATGTCCCCTCTCCCAATACTACACCTATCACCTCTATCCTGATTATCTCCCCGACCCCACATCCTCCTACCTCCCATAATTCTACAGAATTGCCTTCTCTCACTGATCCACCATTTTTACCCCCTAGTCTGTAACCCATCTTCGACCCTTTGGATTCTTCACATTTCCCACCCCTATCGAAGAGTTCTAGTCCTACTCCTCTACAGACCTTTCGAGGGTCAGAACTTATACCTAATCCAGACTTTGACCCGAGGGGAGAACATTTAGCTGAACGAGTGAATCAAGGAAAATATTTACCTTGGTTGAGGGCCCTAGGCACTAATTTATCACCTCTCAAGACAAGAATTTCTCGTAAGAAGCAAGACCTACCTCCTTTGTCTACAAAAATACCTTCTTATTCTTAGGATTCGAGGGCACTTAGAGTTAAAGCCCTGGATCAAGGTCACCCATGTTCCTTATCACCTTGAATGTTAGAGGGGTGGGAGGTACCCTCAAACTAGCCTCCATGCGTAGACTTCTCAATTATATTAAACCTGACATTATATTTCTCCAGGAGAGTCTCATTGATGATGAAAAGGCAAGAAAAATTTTACTCCCACTTCATCCTACCTGGATGTTTAGTGTTGTGAGCTCGGTGGAGAAGTTTGATGGACTTTTGGTGGCCTGGAACCCAAACATACTTGATCTCTTACCTTTTCATTGTGCAAGTGACATTCTCTTATCAGGTGTTCATTTACCAAATAAAAGAGATCTTAATTTGATCAACGTTTATGGGATGAATACAAGTTGAAGAAATTTTTGGGGTCTTCTGGAAGCTAAGGGATTACTGGACCTTAGTAATATTATCATTGTAGGTGACCTAAATTTTTCTACTGGTTTTGATGAAATTTGGGGGGGAAAAGCTTTATTGGATCCACAAGCAACTTTTTTTAGAGATTTGTTTACGTCTCATCATTTAGTGGAAGTCAAGACAATTGAAGTGGTGCCTACTTGGCGCAACCATAGACTGAGATCATAAGGTATTCAAAATAGACTGGACAGAGTCTTTGTATCTACTACTTTACTTAACCTTTCTACTTGTTTTTTATTGTGGGTTGATTTTCCTTTTATCTCCAACCATGCTCCTGTGTTCCTACAACTTGATTTTGGCATTATTCCAATTG
>ML809512.1:273681-287549 GCA_009831015.1 Picea engelmannii | reverse complement strand
CATTTAAATATTCCTTCTTGATTTTGTCACCTTACTTTATCATTTCTTGATTTTGTCACTTCTCTTGATTATTTAAATAATTCACCTTGACTTTGTCACCTTACTTTATCATTTAAATAATGATTTCTTCTTTTAGGTCACTTTGACTTCTTTGACCTTGGGGGCTTCAAGCCTTCATGTGGGGGTCCTTCATCTTCGTAAGGCCATAAATCTCAAACCATGATGTGTTATGTGATATTCCACATACCACCGGAAATGGCATGATAAGAACTATCCATCTAGGATAGTTTCACCAACAATTTTCTTGATCTTCATCTCAGTATTCCACATACAAGCATGGGTCCTCCAACCATTCTTCTAGGATAACTCAATCTGTAAAGCATCTTTCCGTGAGGGATTTCACCATAAGGGGACCACTTTGGAGTTCATCCATTTGTGCACCTTATCAATCATGATAAGAAAATAATGAGAGCATGGGTCCTCCAACCATTCTTCTAAGATAACTCAATTCACAAAGCGTCTTTCTATGAGGGATTTCACCATAAGGGGACCACTTTCGAGTTCATCCATTTGTGCACCTTATTAATCATGATAAGAAAATAATGAGTCATCTATACATTTTCCAACAATGCATCATATACCAATGAAACCACATCGATCCATCTTTATCATGTATCAATGACAACTCATTGATCCATCTTCATCATATCAATGACAACTCATTGATCCATATTCATATATGAATTCTCATCAAGGACAATACATATTATATTACATCAATCATCAATCAATCAATCCTTTGACATCAATCAATCACTTAACATCAATCAATCAAACCATTGGCATCAATGACAACATGATCCAACACTAATTTTTTGTCCACATACCATTTGGCTGATGGACCAATGAGTGTGCGCTAAAATAAACTTAAGCGGATGGAGTCATCCATGATGTTGTTTGAAGAGAACCATAAGTGGAAAGTCGTGACATGGTCGGTGATATCTTCCCCCAATTTTCCTTCAAATTTGGGAATGTCTGAAGGTAGTTTGGTAGTCATATTGGGCCATGTGGGATCATGCAATATAGGATCATTCATGAGTTTACTTAAATCAATAATGTTGAGGGATGCCAAATATGGCATGGGGGGTGGTGGTGGAGGATTAGTTCCATCCATGGTGTGAGAAGGTAGTGTACCTGACCCTTGAGGGGGATTTGATGGGGATGTACTTCTCCCTTGAGAGGAATCCCCCCCCCCCTCCCCCCCCACCTCCTTGTGAAGGAGAGATAGTGGATGGATGGCCTTGGGAATTCAACCCAATTAAGGTGGAACCAAGCAAATATGATACCAAAATAGTGTCACTCACAGGGGTGTGAGATGGTTAAGCCGGTTATTTGGAAAGACTACGAAATCCTCATAGAATAGGAGGGATATTTTTCAAGTGTCTGGAATGATGGGGATTCTATGGGTCCCCTTTGATGTCCGACTAGCGGAGTGAATGTGTGAAAATGGTGATGAGAGGAATAATGAACAAGAGACTTATATAATTTGGACCTTCACAATATATCTCACAATCGTATGTAATCAAATGAGCATCATACATAAATCAACTGTAAATAAGAATACATGTGGGTAGGTTGCTTTTTTCCACATGGGAGAACAAAGAAAACAAATTCTTGTGTCCTAAAAAGAGATATCATCCTTCCTCTCAAATAGCATTGGACCTTCCAATAGCACTCAATAGTGGGGTCTGAAGCCACCAGAAGAGGAACTAGTGAAGGATGAAACAATCCATTATAATGAGGGGTAGAGGGTGCATATCTTGAAAGAGCTGGTGATATTTCCCAATAGCCACACAAAATATGATCAAGGTGCAATTGCAGCCCACAATTTCCACCTAGGTAGATGTCCTAAATTTGGCAACTAGGTACCTCGGTCAAAGTGCGACATTTAAATTTTTGGCCTCAAAAATGGGTCACGGGATGGATCCCTTCCAAGATTTGGGTGACTCAAGGGGGGATGCACAAAATAACAGGACCTCGGCCTTTGAACCTTCACGAGTATCTCCCTGCCTTATGGTGTTAGGAACACTTGACTTGGAGGATTTACAATTCCCCTATTTGTCAACTTCTAAGGTTTGAAAATGTGAGAACCTAATAACAGGGGGTTATTTGGATGCCTAGACTTGAGATCCTAACTAGACTAAAAAATTTGTTTTGGCACCTCCTGTGGAGGAAAACTTAGTGAGTTTTTAGAAAAAAAATTAGATGTGGTGGGTTGAGAGATTGGGGGTGTGAACCAATCTCGTTGGAATTAAGTGGGTGTGGATAATTTCTTCAAGAAATAGTGGGACGTTTCGGAATTTCTTTGGAGAAAACCTACTTCAACCTCCACAATTCAAGATGAAATTATGTGAGTGAGGAGTGACTTTGTGTGTGAGCAAGTGATAAAATGTACCAATTTTTAATGAATTAGGTGTAAATTTGCAACATGTGGAATTCCTGTGGTCCTGATAAATCTTGGTTACCTATCTTACTAGATGTCATGGGTACAACCTCACAAAATTTTAAAATCCCTAAAGGAATAGCATGTGGACATATGGGTCCTTACTAATCCTTTAAACTCCCTAATGTTTTTTACACTAAGAAATCTTTGAAAAAATATGCTAGATTGCAAGCATGTGGGCATGTATGGGCCCGTTACTTTGATCTTTAAACTCTCCTAGTGATGTAAACTAAAAAAGTAATTTCAAAAACTATCCTAGCTTTGCAACATGTGGGCATGTATGGGCCCTTACAAATTTAAGATGGTTTCAAAAAGAAACTAAGAGGAGCCCTAGGGGGGCTTTGTTGTCTCCTAAATATTTTGTTAAGGGAGACAAAATGTCCCCTTAAACACCTTTTTTATTCTCAAGATCGTTCTATGGTGCGAGAGAAGAGCATACTCAATGATTAAAGTTGATTTATGGTCCCAATGCAAGTGTTTTTATATGTGGTAGAAAAGAATCACAACTTAACTTTTACAATCAAAACAAGCCATCCATGTGGCAACCAAAGAAAAGAGGAGAAATAAGGTTCTTTTTACCCCCTAAGTGCCTATGTTTGACTAAATTTTCATGTGGGAAAGGAATCTAAGTGGAGTGCATTTACAAATTGCATAAAAACAAGATTTTGAAGGCTAGGGGCCTTCAAATGATAAAAAAAACTCTTACAATTTTTAAAATCTGGATAGGTGCGTGGGTTACAGTTCAAACATATGCACAATGGTCACACAGTGCGCAAAATGTGCATAGAACAAAAGACCTTTTGGTGCACAATGCGCAGTGAACCAAAGTACTTTGGGTGCACAATGCGCTGAATGCGTGTCTGTGGGCTGAAATACCCACGCACGTTTTGATACGCATCTGGGGGGGGGATTTGATTGGATTATCCTCCTCCAGCTCCAAACTTAGCTCTTGATAGGTAAGTCTAGGCTGGTTATGGTTCCTGCAAGGAAAATGGGTCAAAAATAAATGCTATAAAATCCAAAATAGGGAGTAAATTGATACATTATCCCCAGTATGGTCGCAAATATGTTGTGTCTATTTCGTCACTTGGGTGAGCAAAACAAGGGTACTTACAAGTATATTTGGGACTTCTAGACAAGACATAGGTTAGTGATTGAGTTAGATAATCCAATCACATGAAATAAACAAGCAAATAAACTAACAACAACTAAGGAAAAATAACTAGAATGTATAAGAAACTTTGAACCAAAATCAATCATCCAAATGATGAAGATTATGCCACAAATGGATAACTATATTAGTTGGAAAAAAACCATAGAGAAAGGAGGACTTATGTATCCCCTCTTCCTTAGGAGGGATATTGAGTTCCCTATTAGAGATCTCTTCTTACAATGATAAACAAGAATGAAAATGGTGAAGAAATCCAAGCCTATTCCCTCAAGAGGTGAGTGGAATGGCCTATTGGAATGTTGCTAGAATGCTCCAAGGAGAAAAGAAGATTCTCAAGGGAGGAATGAGTCACCATAACAATTCTATAGAAATATTAAATTCTTAGTGCACCCATGGCCTCCATTTATAGCATGTCTTCAAGGCATTATTCAACTGGTTCTTGGTGTGAACAAGGGGCCCTTTAGGGAACCCTTTGGTCCTTGACCAGCTCCCCATTTGGATTCAACTCAAATTTGAGGGTCAAATAAAGTTGGAGCTGGTTCATAAGTGGTTGAGGGACCGACAAGAACCATAAATGTGTCTTTCACAAGATTGAACGGATTTTCTTGTACATAGTCGCGCATATGGCACATTGTGCGCTCTACAGGCTTCTTTGGCCTACACATTGTGTGCACGCTTCCTTTAGTGATTCAACACATGTTAATTGTTGTCATTGTATATTTTTTTTCCTCTTGGAAATGCATTTTTGGTGTTGTAGGTGAACTAATAGGTGTTTGGAACTTTTTTATTTTTGTAACCATTTGTGTGCGACGTTGCAGACGAAATTTCAGTGATAACAACTAGCTATCAACCCAGATAGACAGGAAAATCATGATAGTGAAAAAATGGATCGAGAGGTATCTGAGGAACTATTTGTTAGGTAATAAACAAACATGGATAAAGTGGTTGCATCTAGGGTATCACTGCTACAAAACCACTCATCACATGTCCATCGAGATGTGCCCATTCAAGGAATTATATGTCTATGACGCTCCATATTTTGTGGATTTTTTATTTGGGGAGAGTTGAGCTCCCAAGGGTAAATACTAGTTGCAGGAAAGTCAGGACATCTTGAGAGTCTTGAAGGAGAATTTTCAGGTCGCTCAGAATCTACAAACGATATATGCATATAGGCACAGGTTAGAACACATCTTTGAGGTTGGAGATCTAGTATTTCTTAGGTTGAAACCTTACAGACAGTCATTGTTGAAGAAGAGTGTTGAAAAAAATCTAAAGACTCATTTTTATGGAACCTACATAGTGGTCAGGAGAGCTAGGGAAGTAGCATACATGTTGGAGCTACCATAGGGTAGTAGGATCCACAACACCTTCCATGTATCTTGCCTCAAGAAGAAAGTGGTTCAGCAGATATTCCTCCACTAGATGAAGAAGGATGGTCAGTTTAATCTCCTAAGAGGATTTTTTATGTCATGGAATGGAGGATGAGGAATAGATCCATTCAAGAGTACTTGGTTGTATGGAGAGGATTTCCTATAGAATATTCTATCTAGGAAGGAGAGAAAATCTTACAACACCTTGATCTAGAATCGCTTGAGAACAAGAAATATTGGGGAGCGAGGATTGTAATGTCCCATTCCAACTGACTGTGATGGAGGAGGACTCATTAGCCTATATGAATCTTGTAGGATATAGTCAACAAGGAAAAAGGGAATCAAGGAATTTTATTTGGTATCACTAGGTAAAAAGGAATGACAAATCCTAAAAGTGACATTAAATAAAAATAAATGATTATATTTAAATGGAACTGGAAGGAAAATAAAGTGAAAAATTGATTTGGTCAAAATGGGGAAAGATATGGAAGGTCTAAGGAAAACATAAATATAAGAGTAACCCTTCCCCTTAGAATTATTATTTGATACCTTATTGGAGTGCTCTTATAGCTATCACTTTTGTTAGGGTTTTGGGAAAAACCCTTCCATTGCAAGTTTAGTTTCGGTGGTGCAATACCCAACCTAGCTATACAAGAGGATAATTCATATGGATTTCTCATTAGAGTTCATTATGGTGTTTGGCTCCATAATTTAGAGAGTTGGGAGGCATATTGGCTTGAGCAGTGTATTAGCAGCAAGTTTCAAGAGGAGGTCGATCGTCATATCTGTAGGTGCCAGGAGGGTTTCACCCATATGTGGAAGGAGACATCCCTGCTAGTTGAGCATGGGTTGTCTCACGATGCCCTGATAGACACCTTGTAGTCGTCCCATGAGGACCTTTGTGAATTAGGGTTGTAGTAGTCTTCCAGATTGGGTTTGTGAGGGGCTCGGGACAAGATTAAAAGGTTTCTTGCAGAGTGGATATTACTAGATAGAGTAGTGTAGATATTGGAGAGTCTTGGGACAATAGATTGGAATCATTTCATGTTTCTTGTATTTTTTCTGTAGTAGATTGTGTATGTTTCTAGAAGCCATTAGTTTTTTGTTCTTAAGAGTATTTTGCAAGTCATTTATAGCCATTAGATAGCATTGTATTGATTTTGGTAGTTTCCATCCATAATAAGATGTCATGTTATCTTCTCTATTTTCTATATAATAGATGTATGTTATATGTTTGAAAATATTCCTAATTGAGAAAACTATTTGTAAGAAGTTAACAATGCATTCACATAATAAAAAATAACAATTTTGCGATAGAAAACATAATTTCCCCTCCTAGTCTGATTAGGGACACTACAAAGAATATGGAAACTAAGTTGAAATGATCTACAACATTCCATCCATAGACAGATGGGAAAACATAAGTAATCAACATGACTTTGGTGCAACTTATGAGGGGTTACAATCAAAAGAATCCAAAGATCTAGGATTTGAAAATATGTTATATATTCATCACTCTTATAACAGATAAGTTCACACTTCTACTAGTAAGTCTCGTTTTGAAACTTTCTTTTGATATTTCCACCTTCTCCCTTGGACGTTTTTTATGGAAAACAAGGAGGAGTGAGGGAAGACATGAAAGGAGAGACATTGAGAAAAAATAAATTTGTTGAAAATATTTGATAGATCCATTTGCAAGTACAAGAGATGTTGAAGAAGTCATAGGAAAAATATAAGGCCAGACATGATCCACATAAGACTGAGAAGTCATTTAAAGTGGGAGACACAGTTTGGTTACAATTAAATAAGGAAATTCTACAGGGCCTTGGTAAGAATATCAGGGCTTTGTGATATGGTGCTTTTGAGGTATTGGAGAAGGTGGGAGATAATGCCTACAGACTCATTCTACCCCCATACATGCACATTTAGTTAGTAGTGAATGTGGATAATTTGAAACCCTATGAGTCTTTTATGTTGGATCAAGAGGTGGAGCAGGTCCTACCTACCATAGAGGGATTGGCACCAAATTATTAGGAAGAGTTAGTAGAAGACACAATTTTGTATGAGAAGTAAAAAACTAAAATATAGGTGTAGCTTGACCTTTGGTAGATTGGGTTGAAAGGACAACTTCCAAGAAAATAAAAATGGTACTCCAGGGAGAAGGTCAAGGAAACATTTCCTCACCTCATTTAGTAAACATTTTTGGGACAAAAATACTCCCTAAATGGGGGAGTATGATCCATATTGGATCATCATACAATTTTTCATATATCTTGGTACATTTTGGGAGGAAAACATTGGAGGAATTAGTTTGTAGGGCCATTTTAATGGTAGGTCCTAGTTTGGAAAATTGGGGTCCAAAACCTTCCAGAGCCATTTTGAGGCATTAAATTACTCTTTAGTGTAATAGTGTCCAAAACCTATGTACACATCCTCAATGGTGATCTACACTCTGATACCTTCCCAACAGTGCATAAATTGTCTTAATCGAAGCTCGTATGCAAAAGTTATACCTCCCACAAGTTGACCTACCTTTTTTACCATCACGATACCAGTGGATTCCTTGTCAGACACCGTTGATCACACATATGGGGCTAGACATATGTATAATTTAAATAATATTCTAGAAGTTCTAATCATGATGACTAATTGAGGGTTGAGGAAGTCAAAACCCTAACCCTAAATGGCTATCAGGCTATGTTAAATACTAGGTTGTTAGGAAGAGAAAGGGTTCCATTCTTTTTTATTGCACGTGTTCCATAGTTGAGTCGATCATCCAAGGATCGGTATTTTGAGAGAATACTAGAGAAAGTAGGAGATTTTGTAGCATCCATTCAGGCCATTGTGTAAAAGGAAACTCCATAGTGAGAGCCTCTTTCTTTGTACTTTCTTTCCATAACTGGAAAAAAAAGAAGGATAGGCCTCACCCTCTAGTTGGGTTTTCCCTCGTATTGGGTTTCCCATGATATATATTGTGTTGAATTGTGTGGATGATTTGTATATTTTTTCATGTTCTTCCATTTTTTATTCAATTATTTTCATAAATTCAAACAAAGCTAGTAGTTAATTAATCTAGGATCTAAGAAAAATTAGTCTGCATAGTCTAGGATTTCAGAATATTATAAGATATATTTTGATGAGTTGTTCCATTGGAATATCCATGAAATTTCATAGATCATCCGACATATGTCATCAATTTAATTACTCCACCATATTTTACCTTTATTCCATCCTTCGAAAATAGTCCTAGACCATGTATAAATGATGGAGCAATTCAATAAATCCTATCGTTGAGACAAAAGTGAATGTCAAACTCTATAAGTTGTTTTAGTTCCCACCCTTTGACTATATGTGTGTACCTTGAGTTAATGTTTTGTCCCATCATCATAACAAAATGTCCCTCCTTTATTATGAAAAAATTCCATGCATTTTGAAATTGTCTTCTTTCCTTTTGACCTTTGGTTGATCTCACCCTATTACATCCCATTGATGTCTCACTTTCTTATTCCTCTTGGAATACCATCACTCTATGAAGATAGATATAACATATAATTATTTGAAACTACCTATAATCAATCCAACTATAATATATATAAAATTATATGTATGATCCCCTCTTCCCTAGTGAAGCCTTAAAAAATACAATTCCTCAAAGTAATTGGTAGGCAAGCAACATTTTCTTTCATAACCATGGGTGATCCATGAAGTTGGGTAATAGTTTTTGGAAAGGGAGAGAATGAAAAAAACATTTTTCATACCCTCAATCGAGATAGTTTTAAGAACTCAATCAAGTTATTAGGACCTTGATTGACTTCTTACATAAGCCCTTGATTAAGGGTTCTTGGAAAACCCTCAAATGAGGTGTTAGATAAAATTAAGTAACCCCTTGATTGAGCTATAGAGCTGAATTTATATCTTAATTAAATAGTCAATGGAGGTATGGATCTTCATCGAGGTCCCTTTTTAATTAGTTGTGAAGGACTTTGGCTGAATTGAGCTATTGTTATTAACCCACAAGGACCTCAATCGATGTATTTTTAAAATTCTCATTAATCCTTGAATATAGATTTATAAAAACCATCAATCAAGCTATATTGCTCAATTGGGGATTTAAAATATAGAAATTTACCCCCCTTGATGAAGGATGTTTTGTAGCTGCAACTTCCATGGGGTGAAACCCCTTCATCTATGTCATCTTAGGTAGTGAAGTTTATGCCAGTGGAATCGTTAGTGAATCCTCTATCTAATAGCATATCATTTTGTAAATTTTGATTTCATATTATATTTTTCATTTATTTTATTTTAAAACTTATACTTTAAAAATTTTCCATGATTCCAAGGGTCATGAGAGAAAAAATAGTAGCATAAAAGATGAAAAACCAAAAAATTGTAAAAAATATGTGGGATCCCCATGTATGTCTCCTCTTCAAAAGGATGTTTTTTGTTTTTCCATTTATTCAAATAGTAGGAAAAAKGTTGATGGGAACACAAAGGTGTATAAAAGATTATTCAAATATTAATTTGGTTGAATTCAAAATATATATATATATATATATATATATATATATATATATATATATATAATTTTCCAAAAAAAAAGGTGGCATCTACTACATTTTATGCATATCATGTTTGTATATTTTATTTTTGAAAATTATGCATTGAACATTGAATTAGTTGATGGGAACAGAAGTCGCTTTTTGACTTTTATGGAAATTCACAATGACAATAATTTAATTAAATTCAAATTTGACACATTAAATGACATTAATATTTTTCGAAAAAATTATTGTTAGAAACATAACACAATTTCCTACAATTGTTTTTTAATTACATATCAAATTTCACAATGCTTATATTAGTTTTGAGGGCTTTGATTTAAAAATTATGTAAAATGTCAAATTTTCATCACCATATTTCACTAAAAAGTGTTACCCATCTTCATGGATTCATCCCCTTGTAACTAGAGCCTAAAGGCATCGGTACTTATCAATATGTCTTCCACAAGATTAAGCTTAATAAGTGCTTGGGTATAGGGTTCATCAACAAATTTAGACAAGAGTTGATATGAATGGAGTATGCGAACAATTTCATGGACCTAATAAAATATATGTACAACATGTGAGACAAACTATCAAAGGTCAAATAAATTTGTTATTAGATTGAAAACACATTTTATGGGACAACTACATGTATTAGAGAAAGAAACCTTATTGGAAAATTGGTTTTCATTGATGTCAACCTTAGAATATGCCCTAAATCAAAGCCTAGAATCCCCTAAAAGTGATAATTATGTGTCCACAAGAATAATCCTTGAATATTCTTGAAGGATCATTGACATGAGTGTATATAAATCCAAAGTGGTCCCCTTATCACATATCTTTTAAGAATGGCCCTCACGGGATGAGATAACATGTGGTTATTTCTACATGCCCACATTCAATTGTACACAAATGGAGCCTTGAAGGAGCCTTTAATAAGACCTACAACTAAGAGAAAAATCCCCTAAATCCAAGTGAACAATCCCTTATCGCCAAGAGAATAATCCCCTAAAGTAAAGTAAAGAAGCCCCTAAGGTCATCCATCCTTAAGGAAGAAGTGTGACCCTTGGTCACACCCCCTCATGCAGAGAATACTCATATAAATAAGAGGATCCTCATTTGACATTTAGAACACGCAAATTCAACCTATCCAAGGAATAGGAGAGAATTTTAGCCTAGAAGAGTGAATTTCCAAGGGAAGATGCAGTGAAGAAGGGAGAAATTCCAAGGGAAGATGAAGTCTTGTGTTGATTTGTTCTAGGGTTTTCTTTGAAGTTCATCTTGAAATTTTTGATATAACTTTTTTTATAGAATGAATCAGATAGTGAATCTTGGATTTTTTTCAAAAGAGATAGTGAAGAATCTTGGGTATGAATTTTAGGTCTTGACTCATTACAGGTTTGGAGTTATACTCAGTGGAAGTTGAGGTTTTTAAAACTAGGGTTTACTTCTTCAAAACGAGTCATCTTGCCATTTTCTCTGTAACATTTTTGGGGAGATGATTCAAGGATAAAAAATTGGAGGGATTTTACAAAATATATTGAAGAATATTGAGTACAAGTTTCAGATCTTGATTCATTACTGGTATAGAGTTATACTTGTTGGAAGTTAGGGTTTGTGACTAATCCATAAACTAGTCCCAAACATGTGTTTGAGATAAAATGGTTATATATGAAGCTTGGAAGGTCCAAATTGAATTCAAATCATTGAATTATAAGGATAATAGATCCTAATATTTGAGGTCCAAGTTTAAGAATTTAAAATAAAAAATTAAGCTTGTGGTCAATCTTACAAGTTTGCATATTTGAGGTACAATTCTAAGTAGTTTTGTATGCAGATTTAAGAAGTGATTTTGGGATTATATTTGAAGGTTAATTTTATCATGTATCATCATTTAAAATACTCCAATGGTATTGGTGTCTCCTTCCATTAGGTGCTGGAAAATTCAGGGAGTGGGTTCTTCCTTCAAGTTGGTGCTTGTAAAATCTTGAAACTACTCAAGAAAAGTTTATGTGGTTTTATCCTAGCTAGGTTTCCACGTAACAATTTGTGTGCAATGTGTATGAGTTTATGTGATGGTGAATTAAATTATTAATGGTTATTTTTTATGTAGTTCTTGAAATTTAAAATTGTTGAAATAACTTTATACTGATTCAGCCCCCTCTCTCATTATTCTTGAATATTCTAACAATTGGTATCAGAACGCGTTCCTTCAAGAATAGTTTAACGACTAGAAGGAAGAACATGGATAAGAAAGGATAATTTACCAAAAATGAAACACCATTGTTTTATGGGAAAACTATTCTTTTTGGAGCATAAGAATGAGAGAATTTTTGCAGGCATAGGGATTTGAGGTTTCGCAAGTTGTAGTGGATGGATACACTGCACCATATTCTCCCCCAACAGTTATTATTGGGAAAAATCTCAGTGAATACAATTCAGAGTCTATAAAGTCCATTCTAAGTGTTCTAATAGGTTCATAATTTGTTAAGGTTATGCATTTTTATTCTGCAAAGGAAATATGGGACAAGCTCAAGAATGTTTATGAAGGAGGTGCTAAAGTGAAATATCTTCGTCTTCCTTCATTTTCCTTCATCTTCCATAAATTTTAGAGCCTATGCAAAGGGTAGAAACACATGGAACAAAAGAATCTATGAAAATTCCAAGAATCATTATGAAGTCAATTATCCAAGAAAGTCGCGTGAGGCATTTAACATAAATTGTAACAATTTTGGTGCTATGGATTGTGAAATTGAATGCTACAAATGTAATTTTTGACACATAACCAGAAATTACATAATTTATTTGATGGTTTCTTACAGGGAAACTATGCATGTTCCTTTCAATCATATAGGGGAACAACAGGGAACTTGGAAAAGGAAGCAAAAATATTTGAAGGTTGAGGAATGCAGATTTTCCTTACAAGACAAAAATAGAAGAAGCCATTAGTATATTGGAATTAGATGCTCAAAGCATATGACTAGAGACAAAAACATATTTGTAACATTAAAGAATAAAAAGAGGGGTTTGTCATGTTTGGAAATGATAACTAATCCAAAATTATAGGAAAAGGTACAGTTGGTCTTGGAAACAAAGATGTTGTGGAAGAAAATGTCCTTCTTGTTGAAAATATGAAGAATAATTTGCTAAGTGTGACCCAAATTTTTTTTAAGGGACACACACTTATATTCAATTCAAAAGAATGTGAAATAAGGAAATAAGGATCAGTCAGACTAGTGGTAACATTAACAAGGACTCCAAATAACATATATATCTTGAATGAGATCGAAGAAGAAAGTTGTTGTTTTGGAAACGAAGATGAAAGTTGGCTTTGTCATAGAATAATGGGCCAAATACACTTTGATAATATTGTCAAGATCGGGAAGAAGAAATATGTAAGAGAAATTCCATAAGTTACAAATCCAACAAATACTATGTGCAAGCAATGCCAACGTGGAAAACAAACAAAAGTTGAATTTAGGACAAATGAATACTCTACGACAAAACTATTGGAGATTGTACATACTAATTTATGTGGGCCCACAAGAAAAAAAGGATTGGATGGTGAACAATAATTCATTCTACTCATTGATGACTACACTAGAATGACTCGGGTTTTCTTCCTCAAAAAAAATTCAGAAGCTTTCGAATGTTTCAGGGTATTCAAGAAACTGGTTGAAAATGAAACTGAATTGAAAATCAAATGCTTAAGATCATATTATGGAGGTGAGTTTACTTAAAATGAATTCATGGATTTCTGTGAATAACAGGGAATAAAAAGACAATTCTCAATAGTTAGAACACCTCAACAAAATGGAGTTGATGAAAGGGAAAACATAATTGTAGAACAAATGGACAGAACCATGTTGAATGACTCCAAGATAAGTGATATATATTGTGTAAAATCAATGCATACATCCATTCATATCTTGAATAGAGGATTGATCAGAAGTAATAGTGATAAGACTCCATATGAGTTATGGAAAAGAAGACTAGCCAATGTCAAGCAATTTAGATTGTTTGGAAGCAAGTGTTACATAAAAAGGGAAGGCAAGAAGATTGGAAAAATTGACTCTTGGGTGGATGAAGGCATATTTGTTGGGTACTCATGCAAAATCAAAGCATATAAGTGCTACAATCTAAGACTCGAAAATATAGTGGAAAGCATGCATGTAAAATTTGATGAAACAGACTTGTTGAAGACTAGGAAGGAAAGTAGAAATTCAAACATATTTGAAAAATAGGAAAATGAAGAAATAAAGAAAGAAGAAGAGGAAGAAGAA
>ML809512.1:259989-272518 GCA_009831015.1 Picea engelmannii | reverse complement strand
CTATATGAAGGAATTTTAATTTCCCAAATCAAGTACATCAAATAAATGTTAAATAAGTTCAAAATGGAAGACAATAAACCTATGAGTATTTCTATGATTACCGGTTGCAAGTTGAGAAAAGATGATAAATATAAATAAGTGGATCAAAGACTGATCTACATATCAATTATTGGTAGTATACTCTATGTGATAGATTCAATACCAGATGTAATGCAAGTAGTTATACATGTCGCAAGATTTCAAGCGGCACCAAAGGAAACCCATTTTCTGGTAGTGAAAATGGTCTTCAGATATATTAAAGGAACAACATATTTTAGGCTATGGTATCCAGAAGGAAATGAGTTAACTATGGTGTCCTACACAAATGTCGATTGGGAAGGAGGTATTGAATATAGAAGAAGTATAAGTGGAGTATATTTATACTTAGGTGATTGCTCAGTTTCGTGGTTGAGAAAGAAGAGATATTTAGTATCCTTATCCATAGTATAAGAAAAATATATCACAGCAACAACATGTTGTACTCAGATTCTTTGGATGAAGAAAACTCTACAAGACATACAAGTGAGATATGATGAGCCTATTTTGATACTCTACGACAACACCAATGATATAAACATCTCCAAGAATCTAGTTATGCATTCCAAGACCAAACATATTCCTGTTAAGTTCCACTTTCTACGAGAACCAGTCACAAAAACGAATATCAAGTTGGAGTACATTGGGAAAAAAGAATAGATTACAAACATCTTCACAAATCCTCTTCCTAGGCAGAACTTTGAGTATATTTGACAAAAACTAGGAGTAATTTATTCTCCAAATCGATTTCCATAATATTTTGCAAGAACAAGAAGGGGAATGTTGGAAGGGTGATTTACCCTTTGTCATTGATGTCAAAGGGGGAGAGAAAAATAGTAAAACTAGAAGCATGAAGATATGGGGAGTCAACATGACTACAATATGATAGTACAATCGTTGGTATTAGAGAATAAATATAGGGGATCACAATTGTTTTACTAAGTTTCCATCAATACCAAAGGGGGAGATTGTTGGAAAATTGGTTGTCATTGATGTCAACCTTAGAATAAGCCTTAAAGAAAATCCCAGAAGCCCCTAAAATTGATGATGATGTGTCCACTTGAAGAATCCTTGAAGAGCCTTCAAGGAGCCTTGAAATAAGTGTATATAACTCCAAAGTGGTCCCCTTATGGCATAGATTTTAAGCATGGCCCTCATGGGATGAGATAACATGTTGTTGTTCCCATATGCCCACTTTGAGTTGTACACAAATGGATAATTGAAGGAGCCTTGAAGAATCCCTAAAAATAACATAATAAGCCCCTAAATCCAAGTGAATAATCCCCTAAATCTAAGAGAAGAATCCCCTAAAGTAAAGTAAAGAATCCCCTAAGGTCATTCATCCTTAAGGAAGAGGTGCAACCCAAAAGTTGTGACCCTTGGTGGCACCCCCTCATGTGGAGGAGACTCATATAAATAAGAGGAGACTCATTTGGAATTTATAACACACAAATTCGACCTATTCAAGGAATAGGAGTGAATTTCATCCTATAGGAGTGAATTTCCAAGGGAAGATGAAGTGAAGAAGGGTGAAATGCCAAGGGAAGAAGAAGTTTTGTGATGATTTGTTCTAGGGTTTTCTTTGAAGGTCATCTTGGAATTTTTGATATAAATGTTTTTGTAGAAGGATTTAGATAGTAAAACATGTATTTGTTTTATAATGTATAGCGAATAATATTGGGTATGAATTTAAGGTATTGACTCATTACAACTTTGGATTTATACTCAGTGGAAATTGAGGTTTTTAAAACTAGGTTTTTCTTCTTCAAAACGAGCCATCTTGCCATTTTCACTATAAATTGTTTTTGGGGATGATTCAAGGAGAAAAAACTTGGAGAAATTTTAAATAAGATATCTAATAATATTGGGTGCAAGTTTCATATCCTGATCCATTACAGATACATATTTATACTTGTTGGAAGTTAGGGTTTGTGACTAATCTAGAAACTAGTCCCAAATAGGTGTTCAGGATAAAATGGTTATATATGAAGCTTGGTATGTCCAAACTAAATCCTACTTGTTGCATTATAATGAGAACATATCATAATATATGAGGTCCAAGTTTCAGAATCAGAAATGGAAAATTAAGCTCATGGTGAATCTTACAAGTTTGCATATTTGACGTACAATTTTGAGCAGTTTTGTATGTAGATTTAAGAAGTGATTTTGTGATTGTATTTGAAGTTTGATTTGATCATGTATCATCATTTGAAATATTCCAATTTCATTCATTTATCCTTCTGGTAGGTTATAGAAAACGCAAGGAGTGGGTGCTTCTTTCAAGTTGGTGCTTGTAAAATCTTGAAACTACTTAAGAAAAGTTTTTGTGGTTTTCTCCCAGTTGGGTTTCCACATACAAATCTATGTGCAATGTGTATGAGTTTATGTGATGATGAATGACATGATTAATGGTTAATTTTTATATAGTTCTTGGAGTTTGAAATTGTTTAAATAACTCTATAATGATTGACCCCTCGCCCTCTCAGTATTGTTGAATATTCTAACAAACCTTGTATGAGGTAGTGAGAAAGGCACTCTACATTGAAGAAAGGTTGAAGGGCATAGACATCAACTTCAATTCATACAAGCACCCATAAATTGTAAAGGCATGCATATTATTATATGTAACTTGGATGTGGTAGTAGAGAGTGGTTATGGTGCATACATCATATATGACCTTCTCATGGATGAAAAAAGTGGCCTTCCACTTGTCCTCATGACAAGCCATTTGTGTTGATGTAACTTCTTTCAGTGACCATGTCTAGCCTAGACACATGGTATACTCATTAAATGTTTATTTCTTTAACAAGGTCCTATTTTCCTTAGTCCTAATTGTCTTGACTCTTGATCACATATTTTTCCTTACTCAACCATTTAGGCTCTTAACTTGGAGCACTTTCTAATTGACTTGATAAAGCCTTGGGATTCACACCCTAGAATTGGAGTTAGTCGTGGATGCCTTGTTTTTAGTTCCTATTAACTAGATATTTTCTTAGATATATAATCCTTTAAGAGTAAAATTGTATCATATCAACATATGTGGAAAATCCAACATTGATAACAAGATTATGAGGGGCCTTCTCTTTGGTTTTTTCAAGAGGGTAGTTCTTCCTCTCCCCAACTAACAAACGAACGAGCCAAACCTTCATTATTTTAAGTGAGTAGTTAAGGTAATTGATATGTATACCATTGTGCATATACAAAAATAAAAGAGAGCTACTAAAAAATCCATAATATGTGTAAAACTGGAAGGAAAGAAGTAAAAGAGAAAAATGTTCTTCCAATCGAAAATGAGTGGAGGGGCTCATATAAAATACATAGGGAAATCCAAAC
Source organism: Picea engelmannii (assembly GCA_009831015.1). Taxonomy (NCBI): domain Eukaryota; kingdom Viridiplantae; phylum Streptophyta; class Pinopsida; order Pinales; family Pinaceae; genus Picea; species Picea engelmannii. Next base: position 269,110 of record ML809512.1, on the reverse strand, counting down.
ATAACAACTACTATATGAGGTTTTCCCAACATGGTCCTATTCAAAAATAAATATTTCCTTATATGTATGTGTTTGTGTGTGAAGCTAGTCAACAATAATCAAATATGGATTATGTGATGGTATATTTGGTTGTGGATGATGATTATGGTTTGGATTAATCTATGGATCATTCCATGGAAAAAAGTGAAATCATTTTTAAAAACATCTTACCCATTATTCTCATAAATGTTTTGAGGATCAAACATTTTTAAAATGGGGGAGTATGTTGGGTATCTAACATAATAATAGTAGATCTACCATGGAAAAAAGTGAAATCATTTTTAAAAACATCTTACCCATTATTTTCATAAATGTTTTGAGGATCAATTTAAAATGGGGGAGTATGTTGGGTATCTAACATAATAATAGTAGATCTACCAAACACTATTCAGGAATTACGATTTCTGCATGTGTCTATGAAGCTAGTAAGGAATAATTAAATATGAATTATGTTATCATATATTTGATTAATGAGTTTCATTATGATGGTCCATAACACATTATAATTCATTAAGCTAGAAAAGCCAAAAGTGTTAAGGATACAATCAGAGTGCACAAAATGAAAGAAAGAGATAGTTGTAATTAGTGTTGCAAGGGAGGGGGATTCCACAAATACGTTAAAGGGGTGAAAGAGGGATAGTGCATAAAGGAGAGAGATGAATTCGTAGAGGTGAAAATAGTGAATAGTGAATCCTCTCACTTTAATTTTTTTTTTTTAATAAGGATTAAGTACATCTTTTTCGAAGTAAGTGAAATGATTTTAGTTGAAAGTATCTGGTAAGTAGATTTGTGACATTTTAACATGGTACAAGAATCCATACAAAGCCACCAAAAAAACATTATGTTAATATTCTATGTAAAATGACCTTAATATGATAAAGAATAGAAAATGGGGCATCAAAGGTTTGTGTTATCGCTGTTAGGACTAAATAGCCTTAGGTAAAGTAATGAATTGTTCAGAATTTGTACAATCTGAAAAAAGTAAATTGGATTCTGTAATCCAATTCTAGCAACAACATGAAGGATATATTTTAAGCCTCAAATAGTAGTAAAGAAAAAATGTTTATTCAATTAGTATGCATAAAATTGTTGGTTTGATACAAAACTGACCATGTAGATAGAATTATGGAAATGTATTTGAAGGAAACTTGAGAGATTTTCTATATAATTTATTCATGAATTTCAAGCCAAACACTATGATTGTTTTGGTGGTGGAAACATTGTATGAGGTGTTAAAGTGACGTTTTTATCCTCTTTCTTGGAAAAAAAATGGATAATTTGTCATTAACTTAAATACTTTGTGCACAGAGTTCTTTGTAGTGATATCATATGTTTTCTCCTTTGAAATAGAGAATTCCAATCTAGAAATTGTTTTGTACAATATTGATCCAAGAAGATATAAGGAACACTCACAGAGGTCTATAAGGATTTAGAACACTCACATAAGTCATGGAGGATCCATAAAAAAGTCAAAAAATAGGTATCCAAAATTCTCTCGAAAACATCATCAATGTCTAGAGCTTGGTGATAACTTTCCAACTGTGTAAAAATCATCTCAAATGGAGTTTGTATGCAGAAGTTATGGCTAGTCAAAGTTCAAGTCAACTATGCCAAAGGTCAATGTCAAAGGGGTCAAGGTGACACATGTCACCATTGCAAGGGTGACATGTGGCACAGACCGTACAACCATATGGTGATGATGTGGCCACACCCCAAGAAGCCACATGGCATGACAGGTCGAAAAAATACTGGGAAACTGTACCTCTAGGTGGACTAATCAGGTGTTGAAACGTGGCACAAGGAAGCCAATGAGAGGTTGCCACATGGTGACCTCCCATTGGCTAGTTATGGTTAATATATATTAAAATTTTATGGAGTTGATGAGGGTCGAACCTGCGATCTCCACAAACTTTAACCAATCCTTCATTACCAATGCACTCACAAGTTGTTTCTTAACCATACTCGGTGCTATATCATTTATTGTTAAACAAAGGTTCAATTGATGGATTAAAGGGTCAAGGGACTAAGCCCTTGACCCTTGGTTGTATGTGTTAATATATGTGACCATGAACTTAACCACGTGAGGAGTTAACTCAATCCGTGCCATATACTATTTATAACATATTATTTACAAACCATATAATAAAAAAAAAATGACAAGGGGTTGGTGTGGCTCGAACCCAACCACTTGTTAAATGTTGATGTCTATGAAATTGGACAAGGAGTTCAGGCCTGCAGCCTATATATTGGGCATGCATATCAATTCCTTCACACATCTCTATGTGCACACAATTTGATATGGCACATGTATCAATGTAGGGAACACATTCTGAGGTTGTACAGTCTGGAAAAATTTGCTTGCAGATAACGAGCTAAGTTTGGCATTGCATAGAAAAACATGCCATGAGGTATATTAATAGCACCTATGAAACTTTATACTCATTTTTCATGATTTTTCATGAGTGTGAATTTGATGTCTATTTTACAATCAGAGGTCGTTTGTAAAAGTCTTAGTCCAAATTTCCATTAATGAGATTTTAGCGCATTGTTTTTTGTGTCCAAGAGGGTGAAATTGAACGAGTTTAGAATTTGTTCAACTTTATAGTCAAATTTCCCAGAATTACGCAAGAAATTCAATGGTGAACTCATTTTCTTGTTTTGAGTAGTGGAATTAAAGAGAGTCTATTAAATTGGATTTTTGTAAGCCTGTGTTGTAATATAATTGTTATTTTGAGATGATGAAGAACAACCATACTATCGATAGGGAATTTGAAGATGAAGTAATATGTCATCCATATATGTAATTTGAGTTCTTTTATTTTATGTTGTTTCATATCAATAATCTGCAAATTAATCATTAGTTTATCAGTTTTTGGATAAGAAGCAGGTCATCATTTTTCTGTAAATCACCTCAATATGATCAGGAAATTATTCTAAATAAAGTTAGATGTTGCATCTATATATTGTAAAGAAATAAGTGTTTTCTAAGGATTTTTTAATCAAGTGATATCAGAGCTAGTTTTGATTTGTATTTGCAAGCTGTTGATATCACATGAGATCTAAGAGTTCATTTGGTGAAGATTTTGAAGGCTCTTATTATTACATAAAAAAAAATCCTCTATCCATGCAACTTGCTTAGATGACATTTCCATTTCCCTATGCATATGTGAAGTCCCCCTTTCACCTTCGAGAGCCAAAAAAACATATTTTTCCACATCTATGCACCCTATCAGTTATACAACAATCATATATGCGAATTTCTCCACTACAACCTGCGTACATCGGGTTTGGTGCTCAAAATTAAAAATAATGTCAGGTTTCCATGCCATGTCATGAGATGCATGATCCTTGACCTTCTATATATTGTAAATTCTCTGATTTGTCCCTTCAGTTCCATTTGAAAGCTATAAATTTAGCCATATCCAAGCCTTGAGGGATTGAAAAATTCAACTTTGAGAGAAAATATACTCTTGAGAAATTCACTTCATATTGACTCTACATCCATTTGTCCTTGAAAGCATGAACTCCATGTTCATCCCCAAAGCTCTTCCTTGTTTTTTATGGAGAACCTCATTGACTCCTTTATATGAGCTTGCCTTTGGTGGAGGCCTAGCTGGAGGGACTTTTTTTTTTGGTTCTTATATGTTCTGTTACAAAAGTTTGTTACCTTTGTACTTCTGCTAATTATTTTAATATAAATACTATCTTCTTGTCCAATTGATATCTTGAAAATATTTGAATTATTATTCCATGGGCGTATTTTTCATGTATGTTAATGGATTATGTTAATCTATATGCTAACATTATATATTGTCACCATATGCTTGAGTATCTTGGTTGTTGAGAACAAGTTGCAGGTATAAAGCTTTGGGTTGCATGCTCAATGGTGGTATTCATAGAACGTTCATATGAGGTAGGATCTTGGCCTTTTCTTGTTAGCATTTCATTTATATAGCATACTTGGGATTATAATTGATTTCTTCATGCCATTCCATATGTTGTGGTTTACTGCTTGACATAGAGAGATTTTCCTCGTAACACTTATCAAGAGGATAAAATGAGTAAGGTTATCATGAAGTTGAGACTGCAGAAGAACATTAATCAGAAAATATAGAAGGATAATTCTAATTTAAGAATGGAATTGCAAGCTCTTGAGGAAGAGAAGTAGAGGTTGCAAGATCGACCGATATGTCATTAGGAATTCCATAAGGGTATTTTTCATGAGTTAGAAAGAAAGTTGCAGATCAAGAATCAAGTCATGGAACTATCAGTACTAATCCATGAATATTGGCAGGATGAGAATGTAAAGTCTCCAATGCAAAATGGACTACCTCTTTCAAAAGGCATGATCAAGAAATATGACTCCTCGTATTATTATTTTTCCCCTCAAGATGGATAATGCTCAAGGATAGCTGAATCAAGGGGAACTTTAGATGAATAATTCCTTCATAAATAGTTAGTATTTCATTCCATCCCAGAGAAAGGTAACATGTGTAATACATCTCCAAAGAAAAATGTCCATGATAAAGGGGAAATGAAGACATATTCCACTGATAACACTAGTAAATGGTTTATGTATCCATGTGCTTCCTGTGAAACTAGTAACCATGATGTGGAGGAGTATAAAAGAAGACCATTTTTGCGATATAATCCCTCCAAGAAGAAGGATAAATGTAAAGATCATTTCTCAAAGAAAAGGAAAAGGGGGAATGATAAAAAGGGATTGTGGTTCCAAGATGGGAAAAAGACTCTCTGCTCTTATTGTGGTAAGAGTGGAAATCAAATAGAGAAGTGTTGTACACTTTACCCACACTTATGTCTGAAGTAGAATAGGAAATATGTAAAGGAACTTGGAAGAAGAAAAACATCTCTAGATGAAGTCAATGGTCTTACTAAAAGGTTTGAAAAAGAATACTTACTTATGGCTAGTATTGGAAAAGTGATGTATGAATACATCGAGGAATGGTTTGTGGATATTGTCTCATCTCACCACATGACCAATATGAGATCAATATTTATGAATTTTCCAGACAAGCAATAAGAGGGTATGGATATGTAATATTTCAGCTAGAGTCGGGAGGATTTCTGGGAATAAAACGGGTTGTATGTTCCAGATTTGAAAGTAAACCTACTCTCAGTTGTGAAATTTGAAGATGAAGGTTATGCAGTCACATTCCAAAATGGAAAAGTACTTATGTATTCAAGGAAGTTTCTCCTGACACAACAATAATGCTTGGAATTCACAAGGAGACGTTATATAGGTTACTGGGAAGACCTATAGTTTAGTCTAATGGTTTCCTGGATTCAACATCAAATTCTACAAAAAATTCAATGTCATATTCAACATCAACATCAAAGGTATTATCAAATATAGGAAGCTATGAAATGCCTTCGAGTACCAAGGGAAGGACGAGTCCATGAATAAACCATCCATCAAATAAGATTTCATTGTAAATATGTATATTTGTAAGTTTATATGCATATGTTTATATCTCCTAAAGTCTATTATAAGGCTTGTAAGCCACTCATTATAAATTATAAGAGTGAGAGGAATTCTGTGAAATTTCTATATTTTCACCTTATATGTAGATACGAGTGAGATGAATTTTGTAAGACAATTTCTATATTTCCACCTTATATGATGTTAAGAGTGAGAGGAATCTTGTTAAAATGGATTTCTAGATAGCCACCTTATATATTGTTAAAAGTGAGAGGAAACTTGTTATAAGGATTTGTATATAACTGCTTCATTCTAAGTGAGAGGGATATTGCAAAAAGGATGTATATATAGCCACTTTGTTTTTAGAGTGAGAAGAATGTTATACAAGATTTCTAAGCCTTTCGATAATAGTACAAGCAATTGTATTGTCTTGTTATCAACTAAAGGACTACATATGGATCGAAATCTCTAAGTCAACATTCTTGATTCTGAAGAACTGAAGGAAAAGAAACAGAAGGATGCAAATAGTTGGAACATGTAGATCAGAAGCAGAAAGAGAATTTAAGTAATGCAAAACCTTCTAGAGCGGGTAAAGGAGAAATAATCATCTTCAGAAATAAGAGGGATAAATATGCATGCTATAAGCATATTTAAAATATTATGTCATGTTCATGTGGATGCATACCTTGAGTAGAATAAATTCAAGTAAAAATGGTAACAATACATATCGAGTTGTTTTTCAAGGCATGAGATAAGTACTGGATAGAGAATTCATTCAGATATTCTATAACGCACCCACTACCATAATCAAGTTTTCGTCAATTTCTGCAGAATCAGAGCCCCAGAATTATCTACGGAGGCCTAGAGCAAGCTAGCTCTCTCTCTCTCTCTCTCTCTCTCTCTCTCTCTCTCTGCTCCCATGTGATCGCGGGTCATTATCACAGGTCAAATAATCATGGTGCCTCTCAGTAATTCATGACTCGACGCTACAGAAATTTCGAATCGTTCGACTCTACAACCGTCGAACCCCGACAGGGCTAGCGACTGGCCAATAGGGATGAATCCCAACAGGGTTAACAAATGGCCAATAGGAGCGAGCCCTGTCGTGCAGTTGAGTGGAGTATAGGTGGCAAGAGGGAAGCATGACACGGTGGGTGATGTGACAAGAGACGGGTCCCACTTCACATGCCACACCATTCCAGATCCCCCCCGCCCTTCATTAAAGGTAGAATGGCAAGGGGGGTCTGAAATTTTCCTGAGAACCATTGATCAATGTGAATAAATCTTGACCGTTCAAGAATTGCGCATTCGATTCCAGACAACCCCTCTCACCACTAAAGGAAGAACAACAAGGGTGCTCCGGAATGAAGCCTTAGCCGTAGATCTGGACGGGTGGACTTTGGTCGTCCAGATCTACTTGCTACTTACCCTAATGCACATTCATGCCCCAGCTTAAAGCTGACATCTCTTTCTCACATCTGATGGTTGTTATAGACCCTAAGATCCTCCGAAAGAATCTCATCCGTTCATCGAGACTTATCATCACGAGAATCCAAACTCTTGACCACGGGACTCCTGAATTCTCGATCCCCAGTTTCTCGATGTGGTTAATCTATCGACACATAGCCTCCTTAAATCGGATGGTCTAGATCTGTCTCGGGGTTTCCACCATGGAAAGTCTCGATCTCTCATCACCAGGAATCCCAATTTTGCGATTCCCGATTTCCCGAAATGGGAAATCTCACGACACGTGGCCTCCTTAAATTGGATGGTCCAGATCTGTCTCGGGGTTTCCACCATGGAAAGTCCCGATCTCTCATCACCAGAACTCCCGAGTTTGCGATTCCCGATTTCCTGCAATGGGAAATCTCATGACAGGTGGCCTCTTTAAATTGGATGGTCCAGATCTATCTCGGGGTTTCCACCATGGAAAGTCTCGATCTCTCATCACCAGAACTCTCGATTTCATGATTCTTGATTTCCTGAAATGGGAAATCTCATGACACGTGGTCTCCTTAAATCAGACGGTCCAGATATATCTCGAGGTTTAACCCTAGAGTATCTCCTGATAGATCCAATGGTTGTTGGGTTTTCCAGCCGAGATCTGACAGCTCAGATAGGTTCCTAACTTGTGCATTCTCCCACGACTTCCTGGACGTGGAAAAATCAACGGTCCAGATGTTCTCATGGACCTTGGGGATCTACGGTCCTAATCTCTTTGCTACCCACAAAGACACAGAAAGACAAAGTGGCAAGGAATTTAACCCCCTACTTTCTCCTACCAATCTAACAGTCATGGGTGACGACAAATTTCCCAACGGGACCTCATCCGTCGATCAACACCTATCAAGGTTAAGGTACTTATCTTTCTAGCTTCTTCTTCTTATCTGACAGTCGTGAGTGACCACGGATCTCCCGACGGGATCTCGTCCGTCGATTCGATACTTATCAGGGATTTCTTAAGGTCTTTCACCTTCACGTCCTCCTTCCAGGTTCTTGATGGCTTTTTCAAGAAGGGTATCTCTATGGGGAGGTTTACCTAGGGTACTATCTGAGGTAGATAAAGGTATCTCTCTCCCGAGAACCAGGCGTGAAGTCTGAATTAGATCAATATGCATATCAAGAATGATTTAAGAGAACATAAGCCACACGTAGTCTTTCCATTATAAACATACAACTACCAGTACTGATCAAAACATCATACAGACATTCTTATACTGAAATCATTCACAATTTCATAGCTTATGATCATAAATGTCAGAATACATATATTTCAAGATGCCAAAGGAAAAACACTTATCAGAAAGTAACACCAGGGGTTATTCAACTGCTGAGAGGGGTGCTCGTTTCCACCCAACTGTAGGCTCAGCGACTCCCAGCGGATTTACCACTAGCCACCCCCGAGCTGAGACCACGATGCTGTGAGACTGCGTCTTTATTTTCTAGTGACCAAGAGAGAAGGTTACTCTCCTTCCTCTCTGCTATCACTCACTCTGCATATCGCCAGAGTTCTCTCTCTCCCCTCGCGTCTGCCCCAATCGCTTCTTCCACATGCCTTATCCTTTTGCGAGGTTGTGTGTGGCGTGATTTCCCTTGCGTTGGTTAGGCCTGACGGCTCTATGGATGGGCGTTTCACCTCCCTGTCCCTCATTAATTCCTGAGGAACCATCTACCTACCAGCCTGCGAGACATTTAATTTAGGGCCAACGAGCTGCTTTTGGTTCTATGGGCCAGTGAAGTCCAAATACGGTATTGTTTTTTGGTGGAAGTTAATGCCACCTTTCCAAGTGCCTTCCATTGCCTTTTTGCAGCCATCGTGGTCTCTTTTTCAACATATCCCCTCTCAGTAGTCCTGCAATATAAATTCATAATGTTATATCACATTCATCGACCTTTTCCACAAGGTCCATTCACATCACATATTCACATTTCTGAGTTTTCCATAGTTCTTGGCCAGTCCAGTTATTTTTACAAACTGGGGGAAACAGGGTGTCACAATTCCCTCCCCCTTAAAGGAACATCATCCTCGATGTTCTATCTATCAACATTTCATGCATGTACAGATGAAAACAAAATCGGATATGCCTGTTTCATGGCATCCTCCATTTCCCATGTAGCCTCATCTGGGCCAAAATGTTTCCA